>CAJQZP010000281.1:0-12318 GCA_907164705.1 Parnassius apollo
CGGGGAAGAACCACGCACAGAATACCAATGCCAACGTAACATAGCAGCTCTATGCTGCTGTATTTCGTATGGTGAGTAGAAATGAGGCATTCCATCTTAGTCCTCGGACAACTAACGGACGGCTTGAGGTGACAACGCATCTGCATTCTGATACTGAATCAAGGATAAAAAGTAGATGTTTGTGGAACACAGCATCCACTTACCATCAGGTTGACCTGACCCACAATGTAGAGGACTGCGTGCTCGTTCATTATTCTATAAAAAATTGTCGCCTTCCTTGTTTGAAGTTGGCTGCAAGTGTCCTTGAAACGGAAGTAGCTACTTATCACCGGGTGGATTGTAAGTTAGTTTGTAAAAAAATTGTACCTAACAAGACGTTATAATATTTGATGTTCTAATAAAATTATACTTATATAGGAAGTTGAAAAAGATATTTGAAAGCAACCTATTTACTGGATACGAAACATTGCATTTTAATATTCCATCCAAATACTACCTATAAATCAGAAACATTCCCAGCCCTTTTTATAAAATATATATAAAGCGGTGCAAATGAGCATGCGGCTCACTTGATAGTAAATAGACACCACCGCCTACGAGCAATTATCCTGGGATGTCTTCGTCAAAAGAAACAGCATAATGTTGCTTTAGGCTGTATTTTTGCAAAGCTTCTACCTTTCCTAGGTGGACCAGAAAATTAATACGAATAAAACGAAACACTTCAGAGAATAAAAAATTATTTCAAAAGGAGTAAATTTTCTCTTAATGCCTGAAGGTAACGCATTACATGGGTTTCCTCAAAATGTTTTTTATAAAAGTTTCTCAAACACGTTACTCGTGACCTATAAATTGCTTGGGATCACTTTATCAATAATATTTCAATTATAAATCTTAATTTATATAAATTACGTGTCACGTTGTTTGTCCGCGATGGACTTCTAAACTCCTAAACCGATTTTAATCAAATTTGCACATCGTATGCAGTTTGATATAGGACTTGAGAGATAGGATAATTCTTTTGCCCATGAGTTACCCACGGGTTTTTTTTGCGAATTGAAGGATTTTTAATATTACATGACAAAGGGTCGTCGAAAAGTGCTGAACAACGTCTGCCTGGAAAGCTACTATCTTTATAAATTATTTCACTATCAAACTATCGATCTACCGAGGTTTTGCCTGGATAGGATCTGTTAATGTAACGTTATTTATATTAAAAATTATCGAACACTATTTATGTTAAAAATTTTCGTCCATTAAATTTTTTCAAGTTTTTCCGATAAAATATAGCCTACCTAGCCTGGTATTGCTTTCTATCTGTTCGAAAAGCCTCATCACAATCGGTTTAGCCATCACGAAGGTTAGCCGCAACACACATACAGACAAACTTTTTAAAAATGATTATTTATGCCCTAATAGCATGTCCCAGTACCTAACAGAAGCCGGTTGTTTCAATATTACAGACAGACAATTTTATTTATATGTATAGTTTCAAAATATCTCCTTACTCAGCAGAAGCCCGTTGTTTCATTATTACAGACAGACAATTTTATTTATATGTATAGTTTCAAAATATCCCCTTACTCAGCAGAAGCCTGTTGTTTCATTATTAAAGACAGACAATTTTATTTATATGTATAGTTTCAAAATATCTCCTTACTCAGCAGAAGCCTGTTGTCTCATTATTACAGACAGACAATTTTATTTGTATGTAGTTTCAAAATATCCCCTTACTCAGCAGAAGCCTGTTGTTTCATTATTACAGACAGACAATTTTATTTATATGTATAGTTTCAAAATATCCCCTTACTCAGCAGAAGCCTGTTGTTTCATTATTACAGACAGACAATTTTATTTATATGTATAGTTTCAAAATATCTCCTTACTCAGCAGAAGCCTGTTGTTTCATTATTACAGACAGACAATTTTATTTATATGTATAGTTTCAAAATATCTCCTTACTCAGCAGAAGCCTGTTGTTTCATTATTACAGACAGACAATTTTATTTATATGTATAGTTTCAAAATATCTCATTACTCAGCAGAAGCCTGTTGTATTATTATTACAGACGGACAATTTTATTTATACAATGTATAGTTTGAAAATATCCCCTTACTCAGCAGAAGCCTGTTGTTTCATTACTACAGACAGACAATTTTATTTATATGTATAGTTTCCAAATATCTCCTTACTCAGCAGAAGCCTGTTGTTTCATTATTACAGACAGACAATTTTATTTATACAATGTATAGTATGAAAATATCCCCTTACTCAGCAGAAGCCTGTTGTTTCATTACTACAGACAGACAATTTTATTTATATGTATAGTTTCCAAATATCTCCTTACTAAGCAGAAGCCTGTTGTTTCATTATTACAGACAGACAATTTTATTTATATGTATAGTTTCAAAATATCCCCTTACTCAGCAGAAGCCTGTTGTTTCATTATTACAGACAGACAATTTTATTTATAAGTATAGTTTCAAAATATCTCCTTACTCAGCAGAAGCCTGTTGTTTCATTATTACAGACAGACAATTTTATTTATACGTATAGTTTCAAAATATCTCCTTACTCAGCAGAAGCCTGTTGTTTCATTATTACAGACAGACAATTTTATTTATATGTATAGTTTCAAAATATCCCCTAACTCAGCAGAAGCCTGTTGTTTCATTATTACAGACAGACAATTTTATTTAAATGTATAGTTTCAAAATATCTCCTTACTCAGCAGAAGCCTGTTGTTTCATTAATACAGACAGACAATTTTATTTATATGTATAGTTTCAAAATATCTCATTACTCAGCAGAAGCCTGTTGTTTCATTATTACAGACAGACAATTTTATTTATATGTATAGTTTCAAAATATCTCCTTACTCAGCAGAAGCCTGTTGTATCATTATTACAGACAGACAATTTTATTTATATGTATAATTTCAATATATCCCCTTACTCAGCAGAAGTCTGTTGTTTCATTATTACAGACAGACAATTTTATTTATACAATGTATAGTTTGAAAATATCCCCTTACTCAGCAGAAGCCTGTTGTTTCATTATAGCAGACAGACAATTTTATTTATATGTATAGTTTCAAAATATCTCCTTACTCAGCAGAAGCCTGTTGTTTCATTATTACAGACAGACAATTTTATTTATATGTATAGTTTCAAAATATCTCCTTACTCAGCAGAAGCCTGTTGTTTCATTATTACAGACAGACAATTTTATTTATATGTATAGTTTCAAAATATCTCATTACTCAGCAGAAGCCTGTTGTTTCATTATTACAGACAGACAATTTTATTTATATGTATAGTTTCAAAATATCTCCTTACTCAGCAGAAGCCTGTTGTATAATTATTACAGACAGACAATTTTATTTATATGTATAATTTCAATATATCCCCTTACTCAGCAGAAGCCTGTTGTTTCATTATTACAGACAGACAATTTTATTTATACAATGTATAGTACGAAAATATCCCCTTACTCAGCAGAAGCCTGTTGTTTCATTACTACAGACAGACAATTTTATTTATAAGTATAGTTTCAAAATATCCCCTTACTAAGCAGAAGCCTGTTGTTTCATTATTACAGACAGATAATTTTATTTATATGTATAGTTTCAAAATATCTCCTTACTCAGCAGAAGCCTGTTGTTTCATTATTACAGACAGACAATTTTATTTATATGTATAGTTTCAAAATATCTCCTTACTCAGCAGAAGCCTGTTGTTTCATTATTACAGACAGACAATTTTATTTATATGTATAGTTTCAAAATATCTCCTTACTCAGCAGAAGCCTGTTCTTTCATAATTACAGACAGACAATTTTATTTGTATGTAGTTTCAAAATATCCCCTTACTCAGCAGAAGCCTGTTGTTTCATTATTACAGACAGACAATTTTATTTATATGTATAGTTTCAAAATATCCCCTTACTCAGCAGAAGCCTGTTGTTTCATTATTACAGACAGACAATTTTATTTATATGTATAGTTTCAAAATATCTCATTACTCAGCAGAAGCCTGTTGTTTCATTATTACAGACAGACAATTTTATTTATATGTATAGTTTCAAAATATCTCCTTACTCAGCAGAAGCCTGTTGTATCATTATTACAGACAGACAATTTTATTTATATGTATAATTTCAATATATCCCCTTACTCAGCAGAAGCCTGTTGTTTCATTATTACAGACAGACAATTTTATTTATACAATGTATAGTTTGAAAATATCCCCTTACTCAGCAGAAGCCTGTTGTTTCATTATAGCAGACAGACATTTTTATTTATATGTATAGTTTCAAAATATCTCCTTACTCAGCAGAAGCCTGTTGTTTCATTATTACAGACAGACAATTTTATTTATATGTATAGTTTCAAAATATCTCCTTACTCAGCAGAAGCCTGTTGTTTCATTATTACAGACAGACAATTTTATTTATATGTATAGTTTCAAAATATCTCCTTACTCAGCAGAAGCCTGTTCTTTCATAATTACAGACAGACAATTTTATTTGTATGTAGTTTCAAAATATCCCCTTACTCAGCAGAAGCCTGTTGTTTCATTATTACAGACAGACAATTTTATTTATATGTATAGTTTCAAAATATCCCCTTACTCAGCAGAAGCCTGTTGTTTCATTATTACAGACAGACAATTTTATTTATATGTATAGTTTCAAAATATCTCATTACTCAGCAGAAGCCTGTTGTTTCATTATTACAGACAGACAATTTTATTTATATGTATAGTTTCAAAATATCTCCTTACTCAGCAGAAGCCTGTTGTATCATTATTACAGACAGACAATTTTATTTATATGTATAATTTCAATATATCCCCTTACTCAGCAGAAGCCTGTTGTTTCATTATTACAGACAGACAATTTTATTTATACAATGTATAGTTTGAAAATATCCTCTTACTCAGCAGAAGCCTGTTGTTTCATTATTACAGACAGACAATTTTATTTATACAATGTATAGTATGAAAATATCCCCTTACTCAGCAGAAGCCTGTTGTATCATTATTACAGACGGACAATTTTATTTATATGTATAATTTCAATATATCCCCTTACTCAGCAGAAGCCTGTTGTTTCATTATTACAGACAGACAATTTTATTTATACAATGTATAGTATGAAAATATCCCCTTACTCAGCAGAAGCCTGTTGTTTCATTACTACAGACAGACAATTTTATTTATATGTATAGTTTCCAAATATCTCCTTACTAAGCAGAAGCCTGTTGTTTCATTATTACAGACAGACAATTTTATTTATATGTATAGTTTCAAAATATCCCCTTACTCAGCAGAAGCCTGTTGTTTCATTATTACAGACAGACAATTTTATTTATACGTATAGTTTCAAAATATCTCCTTACTCAGCAGAAGCCTGTTGTTTCATTATTACAGACAGACAATTTTATTTATACGTATAGTTTCAAAATATCTCCTTACTCAGCAGAAGCCTGTTGTTTCATTATTACAGACAGACAATTTTATTTATATGTATAGTTTCAAAATATCTCCTTACTCAGCAGAAGCCTGTTGTTTCATTATTACAGACAGACAATTTTATTTATATGTATAGTTTCAAAATATCTCCTTACTCAGCAGAAGCCTGTTGTTTCATTATTACAGACAGACAATTTTATTTATACAATGTATAGTACGAAAATATCCCCTTACTCAGCAGAAGCCTGTTGTTTCATTACTACAGACAGACAATTTTATTTATATGTATAGTTTCCAAATGTCTCCTTAGTCAGCAGAAGCCTGTTGTATCATTATTACAGACAGACAATTTTATTTATAAGTATAGTTTCAAAATATCCCCTTACTAAGCAGAAGCCTGTTGTTTCATTATTACAGACAGACAATTTTATTTATATGTATAGTTTCAAAATATCTCCTTACTCAGCAGAAGCCTGTTGTTTCATTTTACAGACAGACAATTTTATTTATATGTATAGTTTCAAAATATCTCCTTACTCAGCAGAAGCCTGTTGTTTCATTATTACAGACAGACAATTTTATTTATATGTATAGTTTCAAAATATCTCCTTACTCAGCAGAAGCCTGTTGTTTCATTATTACAGACAGACAATTTTATTTGTATGTAGTTTCAAAATATCCCCTTACTCAGCAGAAGCCTGTTGTTTCATTATTACAGACAGACAATTTTATTTATATGTATAGTTTCAAAATATCTCCTTACTCAGCAGAAGCCTGTTGTTTCATTTTACAATCAGACAATTTTATTTATATGTATAGTTTCAAAATATCTCCTTACTCAGCAGAAGCCTGTTGTTTCATTATTACAGACAGACAATTTTATTTATATGTATAGTTTCAAAATATCTCATTACTCAGCAGAAGCCTGTTGTTTCATTATTACAGACAGACAATTTTATTTATATGTATAGTTTCAAAATATCCCCTTACTCAGCAGAAGCCTGTTGTTTCATTATTACAGACAGACAATTTTATTTATACAATGTATAGTTTGAAAATATCCCCTTACTCAGCAGAAGCCTGTTGTTTCATTATAGCAGACAGACAATTTTATTTATATGTATAGTTTCAAAATATCTCCTTACTCAGCAGAAGCCTGTTGTTTCATTATTACAGACAGACAATTTTATTTATATGTATAGTTTCAAAATATCTCCTTACTCAGCAGAAGCCTGTTGTTTCATTATTACAGACAGACAATTTTATTTATATGTATAGTTTCAAAATATCTCATTACTCAGCAGAAGCCTGTTGTTTCATTATTACAGACAGACAATTTTATTTATATGTATAGTTTCAAAATATCCCCTTACTCAGCAGAAGCCTGTTGTTTCATTATTACAGACAGACAATTTTATTTATACAATGTATAGTATGAAAATATCCCCTTACTCAGCAGAAGCCTGTTGTTTCATTACTACAGACAGACAATTTTATTTATATGTATAGTTTCAAAATATCTCCTTACTCAGCAGAAGCCTGTTGTTTCATTATTACAGACAGACAATTTTATTTATATGTATAGTTTCAAAATATCCCCTTACTCAGCAGAAGCCTGTTGTTTCATTATTACAGACAGACAATTTTATTTATATGTATAGTTTCAAAATATCCCCTTACTCAGCAGAAGCCTGTTGTTTCATTATTACAGACAGACAATTTTATTTATACGTATAGTTTCAAAATATCTCCTTACTCAGCAGAAGCCTGTTGTTTCATTATTACAGACAGACAATTTTATTTATACGTATAGTTTCAAAATATCTCCTTACTCAGCAGAAGCCTGTTGTTTCATTATTACAGACAGACAATTTTATTTATATGTATAGTTTCAAAATATCTCCTTACTCAGCAGAAGCCTGTTGTTTCATTATTACAGACAGACAATTTTATTTATATGTATAGTTTCAAAATATCTCCTTACTCAGCAGAAGCCTGTTGTTTCATTATTACAGACAGACAATTTTATTTATATGTATAGTTTCAAAATATCTCCTTACTCAGCAGAAGCCTGTTGTTTCATTATTACAGACAGACAATTTTATTTTTATGTATAGTTTCAAAATATCTCCTTACTCAGCAGAAGCCTGTTGTTTCATTATTACAGACAGACAATTTTATTTATATGTACAGTTTTAAAATATTTCCTTACTCAGCAGAAGCCTGTAGTTTCATTATTACAGACAGACAATTTTATTTATATGTACAGTTTTAAAATATCTCCTTACTCAGCAGAAGCCTGTAGTTTCATTATTACAGACAGACAATTTTATTTATATTAATAGTTTCAAAATATCTCCTTACTCAACAGAAGCCTGTTGTTTCATTATTACAGACAGACAGTTTTATTTATATGTATAGTTTCAAAATATCCCCTTACTCAACAGAAGCCGGTTGTTTCATTATTACAGACAGACAATTTTATTTTTATGTATAGATATAAAATGGTTATATCTCTAGCTTTATATTAACACAAACACGACACAAAGATTAAAACTACTTTCAGTTAAAGGCTGAAGATACTGCCGGTTAACTATGACATCAGGACATAAAACACCCCAGGCACTCATTAACATGCAGCCAAACACTCAAAGAATTGGTAATTAAAAACAAGTTATAAAATTCATAAAAAGTTGTTTCATTTAATCCCCTTCAGCTAATTAAATCAGTCTGATAGTAGGCCCAAGAGTCAGGATAAATAGTTAAGGAAAATATCGTGAAGAAACATTTCTAATAATTTGTTAGATTTCAAAATTTTCTCAATGGTGCTGTAAGGTAGTAGGTTCAATTGCATGACTTACATGACTTTACTTTCATAAAATTGAAGTGACAAACGAATAAGTTTGTTCGTAATTGGCTACTGCAGCTTATGGATACCCGCAACCAACTTCAAACCAAGAAGGCTACTTATATGACATATCTGAGGAATAAGATGGAATGCTTTACAGCCAGTATTTATTCTGATTTTCTAGACACTTCAAACCAGAATTCAACAGTGTGAGGAGTGTTACAGTGGCGATATGAATAGGTAATATTATGGTGGTATCTACCCAGACAAACTTGTAGGCAAAAAAAGAAGACCTACTCTTACTGCTGCTCTGTTTCGTATGGTGAATGTTGAGAAACGGAGACCCTTTTTACTGGAAACGAGGTATTCCATCTTAATTCTCAGGGGTAACAACGCATCTGAATTTTGATTCTTAATTGAGAATAGATGTAGATGTTTATAGGCCCAAGCATCCACATACTCAAACCCACTGTGTGCTCATTTGTCACCGATATTCCATAAAGAAAACCACGAGTAAAAAATAAAACAAAATTGGTATTTATCAACGCTAATTTTGTTTTATTTATTCATAAGAACGACGTATTATTAGTAGCTTAACAAAAAAGTTTGATAAGCATGTTTTTGCATCCATGTGTACGCAACGAGTTGTAAGGCACTAACCTTTATTGGTTTAATCTATTTTAATCTACATATATACATATAAAATATGCTGAAAAGTCGCTATAAAAATAAGCAAATATATTGCCACAAGTTTTTATATTTCTGAATACGAAAACAAATAAAACGTGTGTATTTCAAAAACATTTTATCTTCAAAAAGGCGTCAGAATTCACTTACGACTTTACGCAAAAACATTCCCTAAGGTTGTAGCAAAGTAGCACATATTATACGCCAATTCAATAATAATAATAATAATCATAATAAATGGCGTAGGGAATTGACGACCCCATCGCCCGTTGACGTAACAGTTAAGTGACAAAACTGCTACGTCAACGCAGTCAGTCAGCGCCTTGCGAGAGGTGTGAGCGCCGTGCCTCGGCAGAATTCAGAGTGCAAAGGCCCGTTTGTGCTTATGGCCGTCCACGATACGGTGCCGGGCCTGGGCGTCTCCCGTTAATGGACGCCCAAATTATGGATGATGGAAAAAAAGATAGTGCGCAAAGGGCCGCTGCCTGGAGATCGCCAGGGCGCGTCTGGAGCTGGCGCTGGACGCAACAGCACGCGGGCCGCCAGCCGAGCGCGGGGTGTTGCAAGACCACCTAGCAGCCCCCGCATCCATCATCCCCACCAGAAGGCTTGGTGTCGGCTGGGTCTTCTCGGACTAAGCAAGCGGCACCCGCCGCTGGTGGAGCACGTCGCATACGTTGGTCAAAATTAATAAACGCAAACGCACTGCGGGCGTATTTTAGGGCAAAAGGGGAAGAAACTGGATGTTTGGCGTATCGGGCTCGGATGCGTCGCTTTTTTGCAGAGCTGGAGCCATCTCTATCCGTCACTGAGCAAAACCTGGCAGACCAAGTTCGGTACATCCTGCGCTCCAACATATTTGGTGACGCCGAACTCAAACGACTACGACGTGAGGCTATTCCTTCATCAAATGGAAATGCTACGGCTGGGAATGCGGTACCACTAGATGCGCAACAAACTGCATATGTGGATGATGCCGTCAATATTCCATTTGTGGCTAATTCAGACGATGATGGAATAGTCTCCCACGAACTAAAGAAAATGAGGAGCATATTGGAAGAGTCGATGCTGGAAAAGCGAAGCATGCCTCTCGAAAATCGACCGCGACTTCCCCGTATACCCCTTAGCAAGCGAAATCGGGCCGTCGTGCGCGCTCTTAACCCAATGCTGGTGACCTATTTGGAAGCCACCCGGGACCTTTGCGAGACGGACTCAATTCTTTTTGGCGCCGCACTGGCAGTATGCCGTATTATTGGCGCCAAACTTCCCGTGGCAGGACATGCTACTCAAAAAAGTAGCGCCATCCTTGCCTGGAGAAAAATAATTGAGGACCGTATCGCAAAGGCAAGGGCCCTTATCGGCAGACTGACAAGCTTCAAGTCTGGTAATAATATGCCGAGAGTTGTGCGCACCTTTATAATGGCTTTAGCTGGGACAAATATCAGTTTGTCCCAGCCGGATATCACGCAGAAACTAACGGAACGCATAGATGACCTGAATCAAAAAAATCGCTGCTTGGGGGAAGCGTATTCGACGATTTAGCGAGAGGTCAAGGCGGTTCAACAAGAATCGTCTCTTCCAGAGTGGTCAGAAGAGGCTCTATAAATCATTGGAGCGACCAGAGGTATGTGGAGCGGGCCCAGGAACGGATCAGGCTGACACTGTCGTATTTTGGCGTGGCCTGTGGTCAGAGCCCGTAAATTACAGCGAGGGCCCTTGGATGGGAGTTGTGGCGAGCCAGAGTGCAAGTGTTACGCCTATGGACTCCGTCACCATAACGCCTGAAAACGTGGCTGAGGCGGTCCGTAGGGCCCCAAACTGTAAAAGTCCGAGGCTCGACGGGCTGCACCATTATTGGCTGAAGGGGTTCGTAGTGTGTCACGCTGTGCTCGCCCGACAGTTTCAAGAGGCTTTCGATCAGAAGTTGCTTCCGAGCCTCTTCACTACAGGGATCATTCATTTGGTTCCTAAAGATCAGGATACCACAGACGCGAGCAAATACCGCCCCATCACGTGTCTACCCACTATATATAAGACACTGACATCCATTTTGAGCGCGAGAATCATTCGTCACCTGGAGCTAAATCAGGTGATGTCACGCGCTCAAATTGGATGTCGGGGTGGTGGTCGTGGAACCAAGGAACCACTCCTCATTGACGCGGTCATTGGCAAAGTGGTGAAACGCAAAGAATTTCTCCGCCGCCTGGATAGACTACAGAAAGGCATTCGACTCGGTGCCCCATACATGGCTAAAGAGAGTCCTCCAGCTGTACAAAATTGACTGTACAGTTGGAGACTTCCTCGAGCAGTGTATGGGGCAATGGAGTACAATCCTTTGCTATCTGGGCGAGCGGATGATAGATAGATGCTGCGGAGAACCACTATAAGGATAAGAAGGGGTATCTTCCAGGGCGATTGTCTGAGTCCAATCTGGTTTTGCCTCTCTCTGAACCCTCTCATACCTTATTGGAGGGCTCCAAGAGGGGATTTCAGCTTCGAAAAGTAGGTGCAAAAGTGACCCACCTTTTCTATATGGATGACCTCAAGTTATTCGCCTCCAGTCGCTCCCATCTTATGCCTATTCATACTCCTAGACAGAAAATGAATTGTACCACCTAGAATATTATATTTATACAAAGCAATTAACACTATCTGGAAATAGTTTTGTTTCTTTTCAAGCCACCATCTTTTAAATACGCGGCTAACATGATCTGGATCTATTCGATAATACTGAAATGATATTAATATTTTATGTTAGTTTGGGACTTATATGTCCAATTTTTTATGTTGGATTAACTGTGTTTCTAGTAATAGGCGACTAATAGGACATTAGGTTTTTGATTGTGTAAGTGATAGCCCGGCCACCTATTGATACATATCTTATTGTGAGTATTCGATATTATATTTTTTTCAATTTGAAGTAACTAACGAACTTACAATCCACCAGATGGCAAGTGGTTACTGTAGTCCACTGAAACATAGAACAAAATTAAAACTAAAGACTACAAATGCGTAGTTCATTATAGAATAAGGTTTATATTCGAGCATACAGTCTACCTTACGATAAGTGGAATGGAGCAGCGCATAGAAATCTACATTTACCCTCAATTAAGAAGCAAAATGCAGATCCGTTGTCATTACTGAGGACTAAGGTAGAATACCACGGCGATTTTAACGCCCATCACGCCGAATGGCTTGATTCACGTTTAACCGATCATGCGGGGATATCTATTCATGATTTTGGCTTGGCATATGGTCTGACACAATTGGTTACTTTGCCTACGCGAATTCCAGATGTGGAGGATCATGCA
>CAJQZP010000283.1:0-27849 GCA_907164705.1 Parnassius apollo
CGGGGAAGAACCACGCACAGAATACCAATGCCAACGTAACATAGCAGCTCTATGCTGCTGTATTTCGTATGGTGAGTAGAAATGAGGCATTCCATCTTAGTCCTCGGACAACTAACGGACGGCTTGAGGTGACAACGCATCTGCATTCTGATACTGAATCAAGGATAAAAAAGTAGATGTTTGTGGAACACAGCATCCACTTACCATCAGGTTGACCTGACCCACAATGTAGAGGACGGCGTGCTCGTTCATTATTCTATAAAAAAATTGTCGCCTTCCTTGTTTGAAGTTGGCTGCAAGTGTCCTTGAAACGGAAGTAGCTACTTATCACCGAGTGGATTGTAAGTTAGTTTGTAAAAAAATTGTACCTAACAAGACGTTATAATATTTGATGTTCTAATAAAATTATACTTATATAGGAAGGTGAAAAAGATATTTGAAAGCCACCTATTTACTGGATACGAAACATTGCATTTTAATATTCCATCCAAATACTACATAGAAATCGGAAACATTCCCAGCCCTTCTTATAAAATATATATAAAGCGGTGCAAATGAGCATGCGGCTCACTTGATGGTAAATAAACACCACCGCCTACGAGCAATTATCCTCGGATGTCTTCGTCAAAAGAAACAGCATAATGTTGCTTTAGGCTGTATTTTTGCAAAGCTTCTACCTTTCCTAGGTGGACCAGAAAATTAATACGAATAAAACGAAACACTTCAGAGAATAAAAAATTATTTCAAAAGGAGTAAATTTTCTCCTAATGCCTGAAGGTAACGCATTACATGGGTTTCCTCAAAATCTTTTTTATAAAAGTTTCTCAAACACGTTACTCGTGACCTATAAATTGCTTGGGATCACTTTATCAATAATATTTCAATTATAAATCTTAATTTATATAAATTACGTGTCACGTTGTTTGTCCGCGATGGACTTCTAAACTCCTAAACCGATTTTAATCAAATTTGCACATCGTATGCAGTTTGATATAGGACTTGAGAGATAGGATAATTCTTTTGCCCATGAGTTACCCACGGGTTTTTTTTGCGAATTGAAGGATTTTTAATATTACATGACAAAGGGTCGTCGAAAAGTGCTGAACAACGTCTGCCTGGAAAGCTACTATCTTTATAAATTATTTCACTATCAAACTATCGATCTACCGAGGTTTTGCCTGGATAGGATCTGTTAATGTAACGTTATTTATATTAAAAATTATCGAACACAATTTATGTTAAAAATTTTCGTCCATTAAATTTTTTCAAGTTTTTCCGATAAAATATAGCCTACCTAGCCTGGTATTGCTTTCTATCTGTTCGAAAAGCCTCATCACAATCGGTTTAGCCATCACGAAGGTTAGCCGCAACACACATACAGACAAACTTTTTAAAAATGATTATTTATGTCCTAATAGCATGTCCCGGTACCTAACAGAAGCCGGTTGTTTCATTATTACAGACAGACAATTTTATTTATATGTATAGTTTCAAAATATCCCCTTACTCAGCAGAAGCCGGTTGTTTCAATATTACAGACAGACAATTTTATTTATATGTATAGTTTCAAAATATCTTCTTACTCAGCAGAAGCCGGTTGTTTCAATATTACAGACAGACAATTTTATTTATATGTATAGATATAAAACAGTTATACCTCTTTATATTAACACAAACACGACACAAACATTAAAACTACTTTCAGTTAAAGGCTGAAGATACTGCCGGTTAACTATGACATCAGGACATAAAACACCCCAGGCACTCATTAACATGCAGCCAAACACTCAAAGAATTGGTAATTAAAAACAAGTTATAAAATTCATAAAAGTTGTTTCATTTAATCCCCTTCAGCTAATTAAATCAGTCTGATAGTAGGCCCAAGAGTCAGGATAAATAGTTAAGGAAAATATCGTGAAGAAACATTTCTAATAATTTGTTAGATTTCAAAATTTTCTCAATGGTGCTGTAAGGTAGTAGGTTCAATTGCATGACTTACATGACTTTACTTTCATAAAATTGAAGTGACAAACGAATAAGTTTGTTCGTAATTGGCTACTGCAGCTTATGGATACCCGCAACCAACTTCAAACCAAGAAGGCTACTTATATGACATATCTGAGGAATAAGATGGAATGCTTTACAGCCTGTATTTATTCTGACTTTCTATATACTTCAAACCAGAATTCAGCAGTATAAGGAGTGTTACAGTGGCGATATAAATAGGTAATATTATGGTGGTATCTACACAGACAAACTTGTAGGCAAAAAAGAAGACCTACTCTTACTGCTGCTCTGTTTCGTATGGTGAATGTTGAGAACCGGAGACCATTTTTACTGTAAACGAGGTATTCCATCTTAATTCTCAGGGGTAATAACGCATCTGAATTTTGATTCTTAATTGAGAATAGATGTAGATGTTTATAGGCCCAAGCATCCACATACTCAAACCCACATCAGCTATGTGCTCCTTTGTCACCAATATTCTACAAAAAAACAAGGAGTAAAATAATAAAACAAAACTGGTATTTATCAATGCTAATTTTGTTTTATTTATTCATAAGAACGACGTATTATTAGTAGCTTAACAAAAAAGTTTGATAAGCATGTTTTTTGCATCCATGTGTACGCAACCAGTTGCAAGGAACTAACCTTTATTGGTTTAATCTATTTTAATCTACATATATTCATATAAAATGTGCTGAAAAGTCACTATAAAAATAAGCAAATATATTGGAACAAGTTTTTACATTTCTGAATACGAAAACAAATAAAACGTGTGTGTTTCGAAAACGTGTGTATTTCGAGCATGCATGCGTAGATGTATGGATGTGAAGGAGGCGAGAGAGGTGTGTCAGGATCATGCCAAATGGAAGTCTGTAGTCTCTGCCTACCCCTCTGGGTGACAGGCGTGAGTGTTTATGTATATGTATGTATTTCAAAAAAGTTTTTATCTTCAAATCAGGCGTCAGAATTCACTTACGACTTTACGCAAAAACATTCCCTAAGGTTGTACCAAAGTAGCACATATTATACGCCAATTCAATAATAATAATAATAATCATAATAAAACGTGTGTAAATAATAATCATAATAAATGGCGTAGGGAATTGACGACCCCATCGCCCGCTGAAACTTAAGTGACAAAACTGCTACGTCAACGCAGTCAGTCAGCGCTTTGCGAGAGGTGTGAGCGCCGTGCCTCGGCAGAATTCAGGGTGCAAAGGCCCGTTTGTCCTTATGGCCGTCCACGATACGGTGCCGGGCCTGAGCGTCTCCCGTTAATGGACGCCCAAATTATGGATGATGGAAAAAAAGATAGTGCGCAAAGGGCCGCTGCCTGGAGATCGCCAGGGCGCGTCTGGAGCTGGCGCTGGACGCAACAGTACGCGGGCCGCCAGCCGAGCGCGGGGTGTTGCAAGATCACCTAGCAGCCCCCCGTATCCATCATCCCCACCAGAAGGCTTGGTGTCGGCTGGGTCTTCTCGGACTACGCAAGCGGCACCCGCCGCTGGTGGAGCACGTCGCATGCGTTGGTCAAAATTAATGAACGCAAACGCACTGCGGGCGTATTTTAGGGCAAAAGGGGAAGAAACTGGATGTTTGGCGTATCGGGCTCGGATGCGTCGCTTTTTTGCAGAGCTGGAGCCATCTCTATCCGTCACTGAGCAAAACCTGGCAGACTGAGTTCGGTACATCCTGCGATTCAACATATTTGGTGACGCCGAACTCAAACGACTACGACGTGAGGCTATTCCTTCATCAAATGGAAATGCTGCGGCTGGGAATGCGGCGCCACTAGAAGTGCAACAAACTGCATATGTGGATGATGCCGTCAATATTCCATTTGTGGATAATTCAGACGATGATGGAATAGTCTCCTACGAACTAAAGAAAATGAGGAGCATATTGGAAGAGTCGATGCCGGAAACGCGCAGCATGCCTCTCGAAAATCGACCGCGACTTCCCCGCATACCCCTTAGCAAGCGAAATCGGGCTGTAGTGCGGGCTCTTAACCCAATGCTGGTGACCTATTTGGAAGCCAGCCGGGACCTTTGCGAGAAGGACTCAATTCTTTTTTGGCGCCGCACTGGCAGTATGCCGTATTATTGGTGCCAAACTTCCCGTGGCGGGACATGCTACTCAAAAAAGTAGCGCCATCCCAGCCTGGAGAAAAAGAATTGAGGACCGTATCGCAAAGGCAAGGGCCCTTATCGGCAGACTGACAAGCTTCAGGTCAGGTAATAATAGACCGAGAGTTGTGCGCACCGTTAGAATGGCGTTTGCTGGGACAAATATTAGTTTGTCCCAGCCGGATATCACGCAGAAACTAACGGAGCGCATAGATGACCTGAAGCAAAAAATCGCTGCTTGGGGGAAGCGTATTCGACGATTTAGCGAGAGGTCAAGGCGGTTCAACCAGAATCGTCTCTTCCAGAGTGGTCAGAAGAGGCTCTATAAATCATTGGAGCGACCAGAGGTATGTGGAGCGGGCCCAAAAACGGATCAGGCTGACACTGTCGTATTTTGGCGTGGCCTGTGGTCAGAGCCCGTAAATTACAGCGAGGGCCCTTGGATGGAAGTTGTGGCGAGACAGAGTGCAAGTGTTACGCCTATGGACTCCGTCACCATAACGCCTGAAGACGTGGCTGAGGCGGTCCGTAGGGCCCCGAACTGGAAAAGTCCGAGGCTCGACGGGCAGCATCATTATTGGCTGAAGGGGTTCGTAGTGTGTCACGCTGTGCTCGCCCGACAGTTTCAAGAGGCTTTCGATCAGAAGTTGCTCCCGAGCCTCTTCACTACAGGGATCACTTATTTGGTTCCTAAAGATCAGGATACCACAGACCCGAGCAAATACCGCCCCATCACGTGTCTACCTATCATATATAAGACACTGACATCCATTTTGAGCGCGAGAATCACTCGTCACCTGGAGCTAAATCAGGTGATGTCACGCGCTCAAATTGGATATCGGGGTGGTGGTCGTGGAACCAAGGAACCACTCCTCATTGACGCGGTCATTAGCAAAGTGGTGAAACGCAAAGAATTTCTCCGCCGCCTGGATAGACTACAGAAAGGCATTCGACTCGGTGCCCCATACATGGCTAAAGAGAGTCCTCCAGCTGTACAAAATTGACTGTACAGTTGGAGACTTCCTCGAGCAGTGTATGGAGCAATGGAGTATGATCCTTTGCTATCTGGGCGAGCGGATGATAGATAGATGCTGCGGAGAACCACTATAAGGATAAGAAGGGGTATCTTCCAGGGCGATTGTCTGAGTCCAATCTGGTTTTGCCTCTCTCTGAACCCTCTCAGTACCTTACTGGAGGGCTCCGGGAGGGGATTTCAGCTTCGAAAAGGAGGTGCAAAAGTAACCCACCTTTTCTATATGGATGACCTCAAGTTATTCGCCTCCAGTCGCTCCCATCTTACTTGTGAATTTAGCAATTCTATTGGAATGGAGCTGGGAACGGATAAATGTGCGGTCCTCCATGTTGAAAGGGGAAGGGTTGCTAACTCTGAGGGCATAGACTTATCTATGCCCGTCAACTTAAGGACGCTTTCCGAGGCTGAAACATACCGATACCTGGGTATGTCACAGAACATCGGAATCGATGAGGCTGGTACGAAACTGTCAGTTTGCGACGTGTTTTATGCACGCTTGACCAAAGTGCTTAACAGCCTTTTGTCCGGTGTGAATAAAACACACGCATATAACGGTTGGGTTATGCCTGTCCTCTATACCTTAGGCATACACAGGTGGACCCAGACTAAACTTAACGCCCTGGATAGAAAAGTCCGCACTACCATGACGTCCCATAGGATGCATCATCCGAGATCGTCGGTAATGAGGCTGTACTTGCCGCGAAAGCATGGTGGGCGATGTTTTCTGAGCGCGCTCACCATGCATAATCGCGAAGTGTGCAGCCTCCGTGATTACTTCCTCCGAGATTGCACTGTAATTATAATACCGATTGCTAAAACTTTCAAAAAGAAACTATTGAGGAGTACTCGTGTAATTTTGCATGATTGAATATTAAACTACAAATAACTAAAGTCATGATTGGCGTAATTTATCTATCTTTGCTAACTTTGAGTACAAAACTAAAATTTAATCAAAAATAATGTACTTACTTTTCTCCACCACTCTCAAACAAAATAACACTGACTCACTATAATTTGTGTGATATACTATCTGTTTATATTTTTTGAAATATTTTTGAGCACTTTCCTTTTCAAGATTCAGGAAACGAATAAACGTATTTGTCCCACATTCGTATTTATAGAGTGACGAATTGAACAAGTCAGTGCAAGGTAGCGAAGCTCTGAGACTGCGACTCTCAGGTTTTTACAAGTTCGAAATGTATTGCGACCACAAAGCGAATACCAACATCCAACAACTTACACAATTTTATAAACATTTATAATAATATTTTTACTTCGTAGGTACTTTTATAAATAATGTATATGTTTTGATATTATAAGATAGTATGATGTAAGTAAATAGGTACTATCAGTGTATGTGTTGAGATCCACTATCGTGGACCCCCATTTTTATTTCATGGACCCCAAATTTTTTTTTCGCTGACGTAGACCCCTTGCAGTTTGTCATAGAACCCTAGGGGTCGATATAGACCACTTTGGGAATCACCGTCCTAAAGGATGGTACCGTCGACGTCTGTCGAGCTTGTTGCCATCCCGGGGAGTCACTTAGGCATGTCATCTCCGGTTGTTCGGCGCTTTCTTACTCTGAGTACTTGCACAGGCACAACCTAGTAGCCAGAATTCTACACCAAAAGCTCGCTCTGAAATACGGTTTCGTGGACCGGAAAGTGCCGTATTACAAGTACCTGCCGGAAGCCGTGCTCGAAAATGACCGCGCCAGGCTCTACTGGGACCGGGCCATTAACACAGACAGGACTATTTTTGCGAATAAGCCTGATATTGTGCTGATGGATAGGGCACAGTCAATGATATTTTTGGTCGACGAGAACCTCGTGAAAGCCGAAACAGACAAGCAATCTAAATATCTGGACCTGGCTCACGAGGTGACCGACATGTGGGGTGGTCTGCCGACCGAAATTATTCCTGTAGTCGTGTCTGCAAATGGGTTAATCCCAGCCAGCCTCTCGGTCCATCTGAGGCGACCGGGACTCCGTGACGGACCGCTCTGGGCTCAAATGCAGAAGGCGGTGCTCCTCGATACCGCCCGCATCGTCCGCCGGTTTCTTTCCCTTTCCACCTAACCCTCGGCCGTTTGGTCTCCTCTGCCGGGGGCTTCCATCTGGTTGGATCTTTATTTATTTGTGTATTTTTGGTATTTATTTTATTTTATTGATATTTATGTATATTTATCTTTTCATTTTAATTTATAATTATATAATTATAGAAACCAACCAGATGACAAAACTATACAGATACCCCTATATCATAATAATAATCTATATTTGCAAGAATATGGTTGTACAATGGTGTTCGAGTATAATTTGTTCTACATATTCTACCTCAGTGGTGTGCAAATATTAATAGTCAAGTACCCGTAACTTATACAACAATACTTATCGATTTTTAACAACACAAATTTTTTAACATTACTCAGTTGATATGACGATTAATAAATTATGCAACAGTGGTCAGAAAAATAAATTGCCAATAAGATGTGTAAGTATTATTATAGCTCAATGTCAAATATTAATGTTCTTATATGTCAGTAAATATAAAGTCAATTATAAATGTTACATATCGAATTGTCATATTTATATCATATTTCAATATTTATATCAAATTTATTAATTAAATAAATAAAATTTTTAATTTATAAGAATAACATAATTTAAACATTGTGTCTAAATTCTAAAATGTATCGTCTACTTATCTGCAAGACAGACATCTGTAGACCTAACAATTGTATTTCTGAAACCTCTTTCAAATATTCATTATTATATGAAATATTTAGTTTTTCATTTGGTGTACTGTAATTGGAAAACGTTATGAATTTTGTTTTTGAAAGATTCGCACGCAGATTATTGGTTTCTAACCAGGTGATTATGGATTCTATAGAAGAATTTAACGTTATTTCGAAGTCACTTGTGGTAAATTCTTTATTTAGTTTTGGTATTACATCGGAAATATCATCAGTAAAAAGAATAGACTGATGAGGTGTCATAGTCGGTAAGTCATTTATAAATAATAGAAATAAAAGTGGACCCAATACACTGCCTTTTTTTTTTTTTTTTTTTTTTTTTTTTTTTTTTTTTTTGCATGGGGAAATGCCTACGCATACCCGCCTCGCGGGGGCAAGGACGGGTTATGTCGGACTCGCACCGACTAAAACCCCATGGTGTTCCACCTTTGTCGCATATTGGCAGGGCTACGGGAACGCTTTCGCACACATCCGCGGCCCTACTAGCGCCTGCCGCCCCATGGCAGCACCTCCTCGGGAGAGGAAAATTCCTCCCCGTTCTCCTTCCCAGGTAAGGCGCACCAGAACACATGGCGCGCCTTCCTCCACGGCCTCCAACTACGTCTGTGCAACAGACGCCCCCGCGTCCGATGCATAAAGGCCATGGGGCCAGGAAAAACGAGCACTTAGAAGTACTAGCCTTCCCGACCCCAGCGGCGGATCTGGTCTATGGCTCCGCCGCCAAACAAGATTCGGCTGCGGAGGGTAGGGGAGAGCGGCGCCTCGCAATACCGACAATCCTCTCCCCCCGCAGCCCCACCACCACCGCATCAACGGTGCGGCCCCGTTTGAGTCGCGAAGGATAGGGCGAGTGGCGCATCGCCATACCAACACTCCTCTTCCTCCGCGACTCCACCTCGACTGCAGCGGTAGAGGGTGCGCGAGTCCCCACTCGCTGCAGTCCACCAGCACACATCCGAAGTGGGCTCCTCAAGCCCACTCGGAGCGGCCACCTCAGGCCGGCCCCTTCACCTCGGGCCAGCCACGTGGGTTCCTCTTTGTTCACCGTGGGAGACCAAGCCACGGCTACTAAGCCCCCCCGCCACGACAAGGCGGGAACCCGTTCGGGGGGGAAACCCGTTCGGGGGGGAACCCGTTCGGGGGGGGAATACACTGCCCTGTGGTACACCATTTTTATTGTGAGTAAAAGAAGATCTAAATGACGTGCGGTTATGCTTTTCATCAATACGTGTCACTTCAACACATTGTTGTCGATTTCTAAATATGATTTTAGCCAATTTAATGCTGGTCCACGATTTCCATATCTTTCACACTTATCTATTAGTATAATGTGATCGTGTTGATGCCTTGCCTTCATTCACTCCTTTTGTGTATCTGTGTACCTCCTTTCTCAATCGCTCACTCTATCTGTATGTGTTGTGTGTCTGCGTGTCTGCGTGTCTCTCTCTCTCTCTCTCTCTCTCTCTCTTTCAATCTGTCTGTGTGTGTCTGTGTGGTGACTAAACCATAAATAAACAACGGTGATTTCTGGATCTTGACAACAGCGCAATCTGCCGATTCCAATCGTGAATCTAAGGAACATATACAATTTTTCATCAAAATCGGTTCATCCGTTCTCATGTGATGATGTTCCATATAAGCCTCAATATAGTATGTATAGAAAAAATAAGTGTCTATGGGCCATAGCATTCACTTACCGTCAGGCGGACTGCGGACTCGTTTGTCACACTTTTTTCCTTTAAGAGAATCTGTAGCCTACCTTGTTTATAGTAAGCTTCAATTGTCTATGGACTGCAGGAACCACTCGTCACCAGGTGGATTGTAAGTTTGTTTGTTACTTCAGTTTTTTAAAAAAATATACCCAACAAGACGTTATCTGTAATGTTATAGTAAAATTATAGGAACGTGAACAAGAAATTGAGAATCAATTCGGTCACTAAACGTAAATATAGAAACCCTCGACGAAATGGTGACGTAACTCAAGTTGATATCACATAGGATCTTGCGTACGTAATAAAGTTTGCTCGAGTCACTGTTAGTAATATTTGTGTGACATTTATTCAGAGGATATTATTTTTTCTTTTTCTCTAGCCTACTCCATGTTACGCAATAGAAACCATTCATTTATTAATTAAAAGATGTAAAAATATTATTTAATAAAGCGGTATAAGATGTACTGGCAGCAGTGATAGTGCACAAAAGTGTTGGAGGGAAGGAGGGGAGGGGTATAATGGTGTCTTTCCTAGTCTAAAGAGCACCTGGCTCTTCGGACTAGGAAAGACACCATGTTATTTTTCTATATTATTTTAACATCTTTATTATTCTGAATTTTCGTAAAGTAACGCTTGATATTAAACAGGAAAGTATATTTTTAAGAAAAGTGGCGCCCCTTTGGATGGACTCATGTATGCAGTAGGTTTATGATGATGATGAACGCTTAATACGAACGTTTTTAAACATAAAGAGAAACAGATTTTTTTTTACTTAATATAGATTATAAATAATACTTGTTGAAATTTACTCTTTTGTTTAATTTACCACTGGTTCGAAAAAAAAACTTTAATAAAGCTTTTGAACTTGATCAGGTCAAATTTTGTGTATTTTCTGTGATATTGTTGTAAATGCGTATAGTAAGCGTGCTAAGCGTAAGCGTAACTGGTACTTCTAGCTTGTGCCAGTTTCTAGTATTTACAGAATGAATGTCACTTAATCATCATCATTACTCTTGTCTATGTCTATGTCTTACCAGGTCGTCACTCCATCTAGTGAGGGGTCGCCCTACACTTCGCCTACTGGTAAGAGGCTTTCACTCGAGAACCTTTTTTGCTTGCTAATAACACTTAATTTTGAAAAAAATACTTTTATTTTGGTTACGTTCACCAGTCTGAATTTTAACTTAGCGATTGAATTCAGACTGATGAATTTTGGTATTTTAGCGACTATTTAGGTATTAAATGATAGACTATGGCTCTCTTCTGTAAAACAAATATAATTTCAGCGTCAGTCGCGTGTCCTCATAGCAAAATATTAAACAACATTATGTTATGGAAATACTCGTAGAACTTAGTCTGCTTGATTCAAACTACTTTTACGGATTTTATCGCGTTTATTTATGTTATTTAGCACCCGAAACGTCGGATATTAAAAATAACATAAATAAACGCGATAAAATCCGTAAATCAATGCGTAGTGTTCGCGTAAATATAAGAAATCACTTAGTCTGCTTATTAGTTTTTATATATGAAGCCTCATTGAAGCTTTGAGTCTAGTGTGGTTCCAAGAAAAATGCTGGTATAGACAAGACTCAACTTGTATATTATTATTAATGGTTGGGGTATACATATAATCATTTAAATTGGAAGAGAAATACTTTGGTAGTTAGGACCCCATTTCCACCTGGGAGTCCGTTCTGGCAGTCACCACTGGTGTCGCCAAATGGCACTGTAGTTTTATAAAATACAGCAAATTTATTATGTTTAATAAATTTTTACGTGGTAGAGCTATGCTGCAGCTATATTATGGTTAAAGCACGAATGGGTTGGCTTGACCGGTGAAAGAACCACGCTCTCACAGAATACTAGCATAAAATAGCGGCTAAATGCTGCTGCATTATGTATGATGGGTGTCAAGAACCTGAGACCATTTTTACCGTTTTGTAAAAAATGTCTCAGGTTCTTGGTATTCAATCTTAGTACTGGGTGGCTACTCATCTGCAATTTGATACTGAACCAAGGATAGGTGTTTAGGTCTACGGGCCACAGCATCCACCTACCATTTCTAGGACTGTGTGCTCGTTTATAAACATTTTTCAAAAAAATACGACAGATTTATGAGTTATCGATTGGCCGTTTTAACATTGTTCTCAATCCACTTCTCTTTGTCACCTCTTACGTAATTCATAGCATACACATAATTATAGATTATTTTAAGTCTCAGAACAAAAAATATTAGGGTAAAGTTACCAGGATTTGAGCCTCAGGCTCATTAAACTTCAAAGAGGCACATTCACACATCATTCGCAAAGGAAATGCTCACAAAGAAACATATCACACTAAATGGATGATCGCTGTGGGAATTTTGTTCCCTACATTGTTTTGCGTACGCGGTACAAACGTATTTATAATTTGCACGCAACTTGTTTCAACGTAAGTTGTGATTTAAAATTATTACGCGTAATTTATTTCAAAGGTTGTTCATTCATCTATTATTAATTACAATCTATTAATATATTATTATGTAAGTTTATAAATAAATCCACTGCTTAATATAGGAAAGCATATTAGGGAGGATTTTTGACATAGATGGATTGAATAATGTAATTGAATACAGCAAGTTTTATTATTTTACTTTGTTTTCAAAAAGATGCTAGTGCTCATCTCTTGAATCATTTTCCCTCTGTAACCTTTAACGATACTCACGGGATGACCCCATACTCGTATCAACCTTTAGCAGTAATAAAAAAAAGAAGTAAGAATAAAAATTATTAATACAAACATTTGTATATTACGATATTCGGAACTATTTGGAAAAACTTTTAATATTCACTTCCATGTTGGTTTGGGTATTATAGGTCCCAGGTTTATGGACTTCTAATAAAAAGGGTTTATGTAAATTATGGCCGGTGTGATGCATCTTCTGGTCAAATATGTCCACTGTTTACTTTTATCTACAGGTCAGGTACGGAACATTGTCTTAGTATTCGAAGGAACAGAGAAAATAATGTGTAATGTGTGCCGTCAAACCGTTCTTGCTTGCATTGACGGGGAAGTTAACCGTTACTAGGGGTCGTTGAGAGTGTAGTTGAGAAAAGTTTGCTTGCTTCAAAGTTAAGAAATATTTGCGAGTAAGAAAATAAGATTTATTAGAACACGCTAAAATAAATATTTTCCTTATAAATTGCACTATTTTAGTAAAAAAAATTATAACGAAAAATCTCAATAAAAAAGTCATGTACGGAATATCACAAAGGTTCCTAACTTGACATATACTCCCAAAATTGATTGATTTTTCTGATGTTTTTATAGTTAAAACCCCAGCTATAATTTTTATTTGTTAAAAATTCATACAGAATTCTTCGAGTTATCGCAACGCCGATATTCTATTTTGAGCCAATTTTTTGACGTATAAGATTTTACACTATCTGTCTCATCATTTTTCTTTCCTTTAAAGGTTTATCACTAACCTAGGAATTTCTAGTATAATGTGGTACATATTTTGCACATAGAAATACGAGTATACACAAACCAGGAACAATTCTTTGCTGGCCAACATATACACCTCACTTGTAAGATTCAAACCTGCGGCTTGCTGCACCGCATCCAAACGCTTAGCCAATGCGCTATCGTCATCAGATCGGAAATTTTAATTAAAGCCGGAAAATCCTCTTAGACTTCCGTATTAACTGTACGATTCGATTAATTGTTTATTTAGTCAAAAATCTTCAGAAAAGAACGAAATCATTTATTAAAATTGTGTAAAAAGTTACAAAAGAAAGATTATACTCTGAGATTTTCTGCGTTGATATGATTCGTACTGAAGAAATACGTAATAGGACCAGTGTAACTTATATACCCCAACAGTGCTGTAGGCAGATGAAACTATAACTCAGCATATAGCATGAAGAATTGATTACCGTTTGAGAAGAAAGATTTTTGAATGTCAGTATCATATCGGTAAGCAAAAAGAAAGATGACTCTTCAACTAATTCTTCTTCTATAAAAATTTTAATGCCTACTCTTTTCAAAAATCCGGCAACGTACCTGCCATTCCCCTGGAGTTGCAGTTATTCTTAGGCGTCGATAATAAGAGTAATGTACCCCAGACCAAATTTCGATTACAATGCGCGCAGGACTAAACAAGATTCCATATGCGCAGGACAGGATTATAGTACCCAAGTGTTTAAGCTAGCACAGGTGCACTCTTTATTCTCTCACTGTTCTCTCTGTTCACTCTGAGAGATGATATGATAATACAACACGATTGGAGAGAGAACTAAGCGATTACTACGGCCTTACGTGCTTTTCAAAGCACGAGGGTAAAACACCGCCGAATTCCTGACTACGAGCTGCTCGTGAATATATTTTGACAGAGAAACCCAATAACTGATTTTTTCTCAATCGTGGATTCAAACCCAGGACCTCGTGATTAGCGATCTCACTTATGACCTCTAGACCAACGAGACAGTGAGCGACGATAGTCACTTTCTATTAGTTAAACAGCATGCTCGTTTCTCTTCTCTTACATAATTAAAAAAACGTGTAGTGAAGACTTGGTAAGAATGTGGCTGAAGATCATGTTTAAATTTTATATTAATAAGTTTTGTTTATATATATATATATATATATATATATATATATATATATATATATATATATATATATATATATATATACCTGCTCCTAGCTACCTATCTCCTGGTTTTTTTCCCTCTGTCTTACGACACTCACGGGATGATCGTGTTATATATTCGCCTACTTTCTAAAACTTCTATATATACGACACCCAAGGAACAAAATAGGTTGATAGCTTCCTTAAGCTGCCGCCTTACTGCACTAAGTGCCTCGGAAAGCACGTAAAGCTGTTGGTAATCTTTATCCGGTTAAGTCAGATTGCCGTTCCTTCTGACTTTATATATAATCCTGTCTTTCTCTGATGGCTAGTCTCCATTGAGACCGGTCGCCGTGACCGACATCGATCGGAAGGGCACTATATTCCCATATAATTCCCTAGAAACACTTTTTAATAGATATAAGAGATTTTTAGAAGTATATACTTAGAACTGATCACTGAACAATATATGTTTCTACATACTCGGAGCGCTTGGAAACGGCTTGCTACGCCGTCGAGCTCCTCGACATGCGAGTTCTACATAAAAATAATATTCCTAACATATTATGTATACGCGGTGAGCTGAAGGTAGGCGCGTGAGCATTCTCATTATAATATGAAAATAAAATATTACACATTAACCTTCGTAAGAGTAAAATTACCTACTATATACAATCATTTGACTATGAATATTTTCTTTTATAATTTATTCTTGTTGAAAATATATCCTCATGC
Source organism: Parnassius apollo (assembly GCA_907164705.1). NCBI lineage: Eukaryota > Metazoa > Arthropoda > Insecta > Lepidoptera > Papilionidae > Parnassius > Parnassius apollo. Next base: position 14,987 of record CAJQZP010000283.1, read on the forward strand.
ATCCAAGTCACCTTTTAAGCTGTAAGGGTGCAGCTTATACAACCTAATAGTTAGATAACCTACACTAAGGAATCTAATTTACTCTCTGAGATTTGCAATAATGAAATAAGAAGATTCATTACATATATATTAACATTAGACGATAACTGAGCAGCCAAAATCAATGAGCGGAATAAAGTGAATCAGTGTGATTAATTGTTAGTGTTTTAAGTTTTAATTGGTGTAAATAAAATTAAAGTGTTAATGTAGGTAATTCTATCGGCAATTGTTATTGTCACGAACCTCAAGCTCGTAACAATATTAATCTTACAAGAAATTCTATGGAAATTAAAAGCATTTCATTCCCTATATTACTTATAATTAACTTGCCTGCAATAAACTTATCTTTTAAGATGTCAGCCCCGGTACAGCTGAACCTAGAATGAATAGATATTACGGACCTCAAACTCCTGTCAGTTACATTATGAAAAAGTGACATTAAAAATAATGAAAGTGAAAAACAATTGTGGTGATTAGAAGTGTTAGCGTATGGACAATATTTTATTTTATAGACTGTTAATCATTATTCTAACCTGCGCCTTAGTTCATAAGTGTTATTTAAACTTGTTTAATTCTTGTACCCGAAGTTCCGCTGTAAACGAGAACTACACTTGAACTATGAACTTGAGGATGAAGGTGTTACGGGTGGCAAGACCCAACAAGAAGTTCACATCAGCAGAATATTCTGTTTGCAGACAACAGGCATATGCTGAGTGGGCAAATTGAAAACATCGAGCTCCTATGTGGGCTCGCAACCACTTTATTTTAAGCATATAATTTAATTTAAATTTTAAGTTACCTTAAGCAATTTCTTGTTGCGATTAAACATCTTTTTCATTAATAAAATAGTATTTTTTAAATGTCCTCCGGCCGAATTATACTTTAGAGTGTAAAGAGAAAATAAATCGATTAGTTTAGCTCATTGTTTTTATATTTTCACGTTAAATTACAGAAAAACATAAACATTTCATTTTTGAACTATATTACATATATGTTTTCCAAGTTACGTACAGTATACGCAAGTGGTTTTGATTTATTTACAGACATGTGTGTGGCGGCGAACTTAACGTAAGGGTAAAGTGGAAAGAAAATATTAATATAGAGACTGTTTTAATTTTTCAGATAACTTTTTATATATGCATGACATGAATTCCTAACATAATTTTAGATATTATCTAAAAATTATGCAAAAAAACTCAGCTACAAACAGAGTATACAGAGTACTTCAACAGAGTAGCTGCAAACAGATTAATTTCATCATGTTAAAAAACTTGCAACAGAACTTTTCTACTAATAACTTACCGTGCAGTGTTTATCTTCATGAATTATTTTGTTCAAATTCTAGACGGGACAACAAATACTTCAATATCGTCCTGATTTCATGATTATAAGTATAACAGGAACAGGGCATGGTAATAAGGCAACATATCCTTGTAAAAAAGTTTAATAAAAAAAAATAAAAAAAAACGTCCACATCATCTCGTAGGTGTCGTAAGAGGCGACAAAAGGAAACGAACCAGGAGATGGCCTGGCTTTCTAATAACAACTCAAAATAATGATAAAAAAACAGTTAATTGTCAACGCACCTTACCAGCGTGGCAACTATGACAAATGGTCTTATAAGGCAATAGATGACAGAGGCCTATGTTTTAGTAAAGTTACAGCCTATATACCTCCCCTCATTTCTGAGAAGGTTTTAGGGCTAGTAAGTGTCCGCCGCGCATCCCCAATGCGTGTTGGGGAGCTAAACACGTCTCCGAAATGTTTTTTCTTATTTCTCAGACATGCAGGTTTTCTCACGATGTTTTCTTTCACCACCAAGCACGTGGTAAATCAGCACATAAAATTGCAATTTACAATTTCATTGGTGCCGGCGGGGATCGAACTAAGGTTACTCGCGTACTGTGATATTTACAGCGAGCGTTAATCATCTGAGCTACCACGGCTCACGAGTGAGCTATATTCAGTAGTGTACTTTTAATAGGCTGTAAAAACGTACAAGTGAATGACGAGAGGAGAAGAACTACTTCAAGTTCTTCTTCTTCAGTTCATCTGGGCAGGTGCCACCATCTTACATATTTCTGCCGCCAAACAGCAGTAAGTGTATTTCTGTGTTCCGGTCTGGAGGTCTAGAGAGCCAGTAAAATCATACGCTGTGAGCCAAACGGCAACTGTTCAGTGATGTCTTAGTGATCGAAAGGATGAAAACTGGCAGCGATCACCGAATGGTTAAAGGCACACTGAACCTAAACGTTCAGTTGGAGAAGTCTCGTCTAATGAAGTCAATGCTCCGACCTCTCGTGCTCTAATCCAAATCCCGAAACCTTTCAGTTTGAAGTACAAAACCGTTTTCAGTACCTATAAGATTGCAATCCAGTGGACAATATGAATGAATGACAAGCTCGTGGAAACTGTCCATACGGTCGGAGCTAAGTTCTGCAAGACCTGCCGCAGAAGAACACAAAAACTCTCCGATCACATTTTTATTCACATGGCTGTTAGACGGAAAATGAAGCTGCAGTCTTCAACAGATTTGAGAGCGTACAGGCAACTGAATAGACATTTCTCTAAATACATGCGCCGGGACTTGCGCAACTTAAATACAGCTCGTAAAGAAGAAGCGATTGAGCGAAACTTCGGCAACAAAGTCTTTATCAGAGATTTGTCTGCCAGAAAGAGCCAACTGTCAAAGCTGAAGACTGAGTGTGGCAGCATTGTTTCCGGGACACCTGAGATTGAGAGGTTCTATGGGCAGCTGTACACATCATCGTAGAAACCACACGCAAGTGTAAGTAATGATTCAAGAGCAAGTTTTATCCGATATTATTCCGATAATATCCCGGATGTCAGTCTGAGCGAGATTAGAATGGCTCCCCAACACTTTAAAAATAACAAGGCAAGGATGGAATTGCAGTGCTGCAGCTTTCAAAATCGGGTGGAATACCGGTAGCGGAGCTTCTGAAAGACTTTTGCCTCTAGAAACACTTTATTTCCGTCCTCCATAGTAGCACTACTCCAACAACGCTCTTTTGAAGAACTACAGACAAATTTCCCTTCTGAGTCGCGACTACGTGCTGTTTTCGAGAGTCATTACAAAAGTCTCGCACGCAGACTCGACGACTTCCAGGTTTCTCAACAAGCCGGTTTCCGAAAAGGCTTCAGTACTATAGATCACATACATACACTGCGGCAGATTGTACAGAAGACCGAAGAGTACATTCTGCCACTTTGCCTGGTGTATATGAACTATGAAAAACCCTTTGATTCCGTCGAAAGGGCATTGTTAAATCTCGCCTAAGAACCAACATAAATAACAATGGCGAACACCCCTACAATTTTTTATGTCATGTATTCTGGAAGCGTCTTTACATCAAAAATATCAACAGCGATTCACCATCTCTCCCTGAGAAAGTTTGTTCGAAGATTTTTTTATCGACGAGGCCGGGAATAATTGTTACGAGGCTTTGAAGATTTGTAGGTTATGTGACATTATATCACTTAAATAGTTCAAGATTTATTATCAATTTATGAGTTTTTTACTTAAAGGATTTCAAAAATTTAATCTTATATTAATGTTTAATTAATAATTATTCACCATTAAGTATATTACTGTTTCAAAGTTATTTTTGAGTAATCAACTTGTGGAGCAGATTAAACTCTCTATTAAGGAATTTACTCGCTTATTAAGGAATTCACTGCAGAGAATTCAAAATAATATGTTTAGCCATAATACAAGTTCCAATTTAAAGCTAACTAATGAGGGCAGGGCATCCATGACTTTTTCTGCCACCAGTGCGGTGCTTCTTACAAATCAGGTGTAATATTTGACGGATTTCATATCGGGAACTCAATTTGTTCGAAAAATGTAAAGGTTAACGTTTCTTTATGTACTATTAGTTATATTTTATATCAATTTAATTAAAACCAAACCACAGATATTCATAAAAGTTGAAAATTAAAAAAAAGAGTTAAACATGTACAAAAAAATTAAAGAATAGAATCCTGAGGCATTGTTTTGTGTATTAATATAATACTATAGAAATTGATAAACTTTTATTTAAATCTCAATTCTCAATTAAATTACATTGTGTAACAAAAAACCTGTTGACACAGGCGACATCTGGTGAATGGAAGATTATTAGCCCTCATTGTATTGAAACTATTTATCAATATTATTCGACCAAAGGTAAATAAAACAAGAAATTAATTGTACAACATTTATTCATCATCTTCTCTAATAATTACACCATCTAAAAACTCTTCCGGTGCTCAAATATGTTGCTGATGTCTGGCCCATCCTAAATACTGTCGCGTGAATAAGTCAACGTCATACACTAGCGCCATCTAGTGTCAGCAACGAGAGCGAGGGGGAGCTTTGCAGAAAATGACATCACAAATCTTTCAACCGACAGCGCCATCTGAAGAACTAAGTTTCTAGAAAATCTACACTCGAACACTCGTCGCTTTGCACGCATTTACTTGAATATTCCGGATGCTTCATTGCTAATTTGTATATATAGGCGCTGCAATATGCGATCGAGGCAGTATTGGATTTGGCGAGACAAGCGAAGCTTCGGAGCGGAATAAAGTGAATTAGTGTGTTTAATTATTAGTGTTTTAAGTTTTAATTTGTGTAAAGTAAATTAAAGTGTTAATTTAGGTAATTTTATCGGCAATTTTTATTGTCACGAACCTCAAGCTCGTAACAATTGGTGTCAGAAGTGGGATAAAATCATGCCGATTTTACCTAAGGAGGAAACGGAGGGTGTCCGTACCCGAAGTCAACGCAAGCAGGAGACGGACCAACGAAGATTTGGTGGTGCAACGTCGCAGACGTCGGAGGGCCAGCCACCGGCTGCAGGCCCGTCGGTAGCTCCTACATCTGCAGCACCTGGCTTAGGTGATCTGATGCTGATGCTGCAGGAGCTGGCTCGCCGACAGGAGGAACAGGTCCGTCAGTTGAAAGAGCAGCTGCAGGGCGAACAGGAGGAACAGGCTCGCCGACAGGAAGACCAGGTTCATCGTTTGGAGGAGCAGATGCGGGGCGGAGAAGAGGAACAGGCCCGTCGGTTGGAAGAGCAGATGCTCCTCATGAAGGACCTTCACGCTACCTTCGGGAAGGAGATAAAGGAGGTGAAGGATAGGGTTGCTCGGCATGACAACCACCTGTCGGAGGCTGAAACCCAAATCGCGAAAGCTGAGAACCGAATCGAGAAAGCTGAAATCCGAATCGACCAAGTAAACAATCGCGTTGACAACGTAATGGCTGACATGAAGAAATTACTTGACAAACTCAAACTTGGGGAGGGAACTACAGCTCCCGTAATAGCTACTACACCTTCGCTACCAGGGTTCAAGGTGCCACCGTTCGACGGTACCTCTTCCTGGTCAGCCTACAAAATCCAGTTCGAGGCTGTTATGAAGGCGAACGGCTGGAATAAAAGTCAGGCCATGACTGCTCTCACACTAGGCCTGCGCGACCAGGCCTTAACAGTTCTGGAAGCTCTCGGTGAGGAAGTTACTTATGAGCAACTCCTTGAGGCATTGAAGGCGACGCTCACCTGGAACACGTCTTTCGCGCGCAGCTTAAAGATCGTGTACAGCGCATCAACGAAAACCTGCAGCAGTGGGCTCTAGAAGTGGAGAAGCTGGTGCGAAAAGCATACCAGTCTGTACCTGCGCTCATTGAAGGGAACCTGGTGCAGACATTCGTTGCGGCACCCGCGACCTGGAAGTCAGAGCTGATGTGAGGCTCGGGCACCACGAGACGCTTAAGGAAGCCTTGGCCCATGCACTGGAGGTGGAAGCCGTGCGGCAGGATAATCGTTCCCATCGCGTCAGGGAGGTTGCAGCAGCTACAGTTCGCGACCGCAACAGAGGATACAGCCCTAGGTGCTATGGCTTTGGGGAAAGGGGCCATTTTCGATCCAGCTGCCCTAAGCGAACCGCAGAAAGGGAAGGTGAACGATATCAGGAGGGTAGTGCGGCCACCAACACCGCCCAGCACCAGCAGGGAAACGAGTAAAAGCCAGAACTGCGGGGCGGGTACTGGCTGATGTTAAAAGAGCCCCAAGGATCTCGATCTCACAAACCCATGATGGGAACGGTCTAATCATCAAGGGCGAGGTCAACGGAATGCCATGTAAACTAACCATAGACACTGGAGCCTCTCGTACGGTTGTTAGTTCCCAACTTATAAGTCAGTTCCTTGGGGACTCCGCATACAACCGAGAACGCATTAATTTGGTAACAGCCACCGGTAAGCGTATACCCGTCCGTGGAGAGAAGGAGACGGAGTTGAAGCTAGGCAACGTGATCTACCAGCATAATGTCATCGTGGCTGATATAATGGACGACTGCATCCTAGGCCTAGACTTTATGAGGAATAATTTTTGTGAGATCGACGTTAAGCAAGGTGTTTTGAAATGTGGACAGGAGGAACTTTTTATGGAAGGTGCGTTACCAGGGAACGTGTACAGCATTAAGAAGATTGTTCTTCCGCCGAGATCGGAAACGATTGTTCCGGTTAGTCTTCCCCGAAACACGCTGGGCAAGGTCACCGTTGTGTACTTGTGGAAGGGGTAAACAATGACCTTCCATGGAAAGTAGCTCGAACCTTGGTCAGAACCACTGATATCTCAGGAGTACGTGTGCTGAACCTTTGTGACCGGGAACAGATTATAGAAAAAGGCACACTGGTTGGTACTTGCGAGGAAGTGGATTGGTTACGTCGGTGCCAATATATATCGAGTGGGACCCCCAGCGAGGATTCAGAAACGAGAGTGACCACACTTTTGGAAGACTGTCGCAGTGTTCTCTCCCCGAACGAATTGGTCAAGGCGAAGAAGTTGTTACTCAAGTACGCCGATGTATTCTCGTCAAACGATGCTGACATAGGAAAGACTGGCTTAGTTCAACACAAAATAAACACAGGAGAAGAATTGCCTATCCGTCAGCGGCCAAGAAAATTGCCGGTAGCACGTGAAAAGGAAGTGGAAACCTTGATTGAGGGAATGGTGAAGGATGGTGTTATTGAAACTTCATCTAGTCCATGGTGTTCACCCGTGGTGCTGGTAAAGAAGAAGGATGGCAGCATGCGGTTCTGCGTTGATTACCGCCGTCTGAACGAAGTTACAAAGAAGGACAGCTATCCCTTGCCAAGAATTGATGACACGCTGGACATGCTTACAGGAGTAAAATGGTTTAGCACGCTGGATCTAAAAAGTGGCTACTGGCAAGTAGAAATTGACCCTAAGGACAAGGAGAAAACTGCGTTCTCGACGGGAAAGGGTCTGTGGCAATTTAAAGTAATGCCATTTGGGTTGTGCAATGCTCCAGCAACGTTTGAAAGGCTGATGGAACTTGTACTTACCGGGCTAATTGGCGATGCCTGTCTGGTCTACTTGGATGAAATCATCATCGTAGGCCGTACGTTTGAGGAACACCTTCAAAACCTGGAACGCGTGCTCATGAAGATTCAGAGTGCCAAGTTGAGCCCGAAGAAATGTTCACTATTCCAACGGCAAGTTAACTTTTTTGGGGTTTGTAGTATCGGAAGAAGTTATCCGCACAGATCCAGAGAAAATCGCCGCTGTCAAGGATTGGCCGGTTCCAAAAGACAAGACGCAGGTTAGAGCATTTTGGGTTTGTGCTCCTATTAGCGGCGATTTGTGAAGAACTTTGCAGATATAGCCAAACCTCTGCACAAGCTCACCGAGGAGAAGCGACTTTCTGCTGGGATGAAAGTTGCAATATCGCATTCCAGGAGCTCAAGGACCGTCTGTGCAAAACACCTATTTTGGGATACCCTGATGCAAGCAAAGAATTTATAGTTGACACAGACGCAAGTGATATAGGACTTGGCGGTGTGTTTTCTCAACGGAATGGTGACCAAGAGGTCGTGATAGCGTACTTCAGCAAGTCGTTGTCAAAACCGGAAAGGAACTATTGTGTCACAAGACGCGAATTGCTCGCTGTGGTAAAGTCGTTGCAGCATTTTAGCAAATATCTTCTGGGACGAAAATTTCACTTACGAACTGACCATGCTGCACTAAAATGGCTATTGCAGTTTAAAAATCCAGAAGGACAAGTTGCGAGGTGGATTGAACTACTGCAGGAATACGACTTTGAGATCGAACATCAAATCTCACGAACAAATCTCACGGCAACGCAGATGCATTGTCAAGAAGACCTTGTCCTGAAGATTGCAACTATTGTACTAGGCAAGAGAGTAAGGAAGAGGTATCCGTGAGGATGCTCAGGACGGACCACCTCAGCAACGAATGGAAGGACAGCTTACAACATGCACAGCAGGAAGATCCGGATATCAAGCCGATTCTGGAATGGATAAAGGCCAGTGATCCCAAGCCTAAGTGGAGCGACGTCTCAGCAATGAGTTCGACCACTAAAAGCTATTGGGCCCAGTGGGACAGCTTGCTGCTTCAGGATGGAGTTCTGTGCCGTAAATGGGAAAATGTTAGGGGAGACAGCTGTCATTTGCAAATGGTTGTCCCTAAAGCTAAAGTACCGGATGTTCTACAGCTGTACCATAATGATTGTTCCGGAGGCCATCTGGGAGTTAAACGAACTCTACTGAAGATCCGAGAACGGTTTTATTGGGTCCACTGTCGAAACGATGTCGAGGACTGGTGTCGCAAATGTACAAGTTGTGCGGCTGTAAAGGGACCTCAGACTCGTAGTAGAGGTGCATTGAAGTTGTACAATGTTGGTGCACCATGGGAGAGAATAGCCATTGACGTGGCGGGGCCGTTTCCGGAGAGTGAAAGCGGTAACAAGTATTTCATGGTTGTGATGGATTACTTCACAAAGTGGCCAGAAGTTTTCGCCATTCCAAATCAAGAAGCTTCAACAGTTGCAGATAAACTAGTTCATGAAGTCTTCTGTCGTTTTGGAATACCTTTAGAGATTCACAGCTATCAAGGAAGGAATTTTGAGTCTCAAATATTCCAGGAAACTTGCCGAGTTATGGGTACTTATAAAACAAGAACGACTTCTTATCACCCGCAATCTGATGGAATGGTGGAACGATTTAATCAGACATTGGAAAGGTACCTAGCAAAAGTTGTAAACAATCGGCAACGAGATTGGGACAAGCACATACAACCGTTTTTGTTGTCATATCGAAGTCCTGTTTACGAAAGTACAGCAGTGACACCAGCTTTCACAAACTTTGGAATAGAATTACGGCTGCCGGTAGACCTGATCACCGGGATACCACCTGATGCCCCACGCAGTATAACCGATTTTGCAAATGACTTGCGGAACAAAATGAATGACATTTATGAGCACGTCAGACAATCGGGCCAACAAATGTCTGAGAAAATGAAAATCCGGTACGACCGCAAAATGAACAATAAAGGGTTCAACGAAGGTTCATTTGTGTGGTTGCACAATCCAGTCCGCAGCAAAGGGGAAATCTCCTAAGCTTCAAGCTAAATGGGACGGCCCGTACCGGATTGTAACCAGGATCAACGATGTGACCTACCGGATACAGAAAGGCGCAAGAGGGACTCCTAAGATCGTCCATGTGGATCGCTTGGCGCGTTATTATGGGACCGATAATGCTCGGGACGAGCATGTCTTAGGAGGGGGCAGTGTTGCGTGAATAATTCAACGTCGTACACTAGCGCCATCTAGTGTCAGGAACGAGAGCGAGGGGGAGCTTTGCAGAAAATGACATCACAAATCTTTCAACCGACAGCGCCATCTGAAGAACTAAGTTTCTAGAAAATCTACACTCGAACACTCGTCGCTTTGCGCACATTTACTTGAATATTCCGGATGCTTCATTGCTAATTTGTATATATAGGCGCTGCAATATGCGATCGAGGCAGTATTGGATTTGGCGAGACAAGCGAAGCTTCGGAGCGGAATAAAGTGAATTAGTGTGTTTTAAAGTTTTAATTTGTGTAAAGTAAATTAATGTGTTAATTTAGGTAATTTTATCGGCAATTTTTATTGTCACGAACCTCAAGCTCGTAACAATACCAAACTAAGGTCATGACATGTGCGCAACTGCCTACTGTGCGCCGAACTACTAAACAACTACAGCAGTACTCTGCGATTCCTGTTCGACCAGGTATATTATTTTCTAAATATATATATATATATATATATATATATATATATATATATATATATATATATATTATCGCCGAGGTACATGCCGTCACTTAATCTTGCCTCCTAATCAATGTAGTTCTATTTGTAGATCCCCTAAGATCATATTCAGATGGATCGAATTGCTCACTACGGATTTCTTATCTGTATCCGCCATGGAAATGCACATGGTCGCCGTAATATGAGCGAGCTTGTTAAATTTGGTACGTTCCCAGGGCGAACAAAATCAGATCTTGCATTTCTAATATTGGAGAATATAAAAAGTTATCCCTATCCGCAGTAATACTTTAAAAGTAGGATGTGCGTCTGTTCATATGTTCATATGATTTTCAACCATATTAGCCAGATTATTTTCGAAATTCATTCGCTGCCTAATTATTTCTAATATTTCTATGGCATATATATTATCTACAAAGTGAACACCAAACTTGTTTAACAAAGCCGCTGCTATTTGGAAGTTTTGCATCATATGTGGTAGAGACCTATGGAAATATTCTTGTCGAAATATTTTAAAATCTCTTTTAAAATGTCCATTCACGGCCTCTACCACCCATCTGCAAATTATGACACAGCGACTCCGACTGGCTTGAGCAGTAGTGAGTTGGTGTTCACCTTCTATCAAAGATTCTGGCATATATGGTTTGTACCGACATCCTTCTAACAAACTTATACTGTCTCTGAATCCCCTATCCAAGATAAATATATCATTATCTCTAAAATATGAACTTAAGGCAGAACTCTCACTAAACAAATTGGTCATTAGTTCTACATCTGATGTAGTTGCTTTGTATGGGCCAAAACAATCAAAAATATATCCATCACATGCGACAATCATGAATGGTTTTAACTTTTATTAAGTTTCTATATTTGTAAAGGGAGTAACTCTGTTTTTGGAACATGTAGTTTGAACTTTTATTTATGTATATATATGTTCCATCACAAATTACAATAGCATTTATATTGTTTTCATTTCCATAAAGTGGTATTGTCAACTTGTGCTCCAGCAGTTGCTGTCGCGTTAAATGCTTTATTCCCAAGTTTTGGGGCACAAAACCTTGGAGCTAAATCTCTCTTATTTTGTCTATTTAATTCTCTAGTGTTCTGCATGGCACTTGTACTAAAGTGGCAATTCTTTCATCGGAATCCCCCTGTCCTCATCTTCATTAAAATTGCTGCTAGGCCCAAGCATCCTTTTTGTGCTTCATTTATACACGAAACTTCATCTAATATATTGTTGAACTTTTCTTTGGTAAGTCCAATCCAGTATTCGAATATTCTGTCATCCATTTCAAAAACATTGTCGAAGTCCAATATTGTATTGATTTTAATAAAAGAAAATACATGTTGCACTTGGTCTGCAGTAATAGTGTCCAAACTATTTGCAGAATCATATAAAGTCTCCCATAAATTGCTACTTAAATGTTCACTGCAAACACGAGCTAGTTTAGGTATGTAGTAGTTGTGATTGCTTAGAACTATAGCACGGAGTTTGTCACTGATGCCATGCAATGTGGTACTGTTAAAATCGTTGAAAACACAACGATTGTTGTTGTTAGCCGCTCATCTATAATCTGGTAAAGTTAATCCATTTGGTGTGCGACTCACTTCTTCATTTGAAACAGATGGCTGCACCTCTGCTACTATAGGCATATCTGCTGTTGACGACTCCTCAGTTGCAGATTGTGGTCTGTTGACATCATGGGTACGACGGGCCTCTCTTTGGGTGGTTGGTCAACAAGGGTGACATACCTTATCAGTTTCTCTAACCTAGAAATAAAAAAATACTTTGGTGAGAAAGCTGAACAATTTATTTTTAAATAAAATATGTGGGAAAATAGACATATCAGTAAAACCCTTTTGAATATATTCTAATACACTTCCATTCATGGGTTTGCTTAGCATATAAGCACATAATAATCATAACATTTGGAAATCAAATCAATGATATATGTGTGTGTTAGTATATGTACACATAGAAACCAAAAATACCCATTTGCTTAAAGATTAGAAAAAAAGGGTTCCAACAATCGAAACAATTAGCTAATTTGAAACTAAGCCTGAGCATATGCTATGGCAACTAGGATAACAGATAGTACTTATATACGATTATAAACATCTATCACTGAGGTATAAAAGTTCATGTTCATCACAAAAACATTTGAAACTTGGACTTGAACCCGCAACTGATGGCTTCGTAGTCCGCGCAGACCACTAGACTAAGACAGTCATCAAAAAATTTAAATGTACATAGCATACCTGTCTTGTAGCAACCCTGTTCAATAATGGTAAACATCAACTGATGCAGGTGTGTGTGGTTATCTCTCAATATTCTGTCACTTTGCTTTCGCTAAATGGAACACTCACATAAAAAGCATTACACTGCGTGGCCTTGGTGACTTGGTCTAGGTTGTTGGTCATCAATGCCAGATATTTCCTGTAAACTATGATTTACACTAATCATGGGTTGAGTTTACAATTCGGTCACCTGAATTTGAAGATTCTGTCACTGTGGGGGGGGGGGGGCTAAGGGGGGTTTATCTGAAGCTCGATTTTTGCTGCCGGAGCAGCGTCGAAGTATTTTTAATTATTTTTTAAAATATTGGTAAATGACTAATTAATTACGTTTTGACATTTCATCTGTCAAGTGTCAATGTCATATCGATATATAGTACTGAATCGATCTA
>CAJQZP010000284.1:0-33710 GCA_907164705.1 Parnassius apollo
GGACAGGTCTTTAGATATGTGACGTCACAGTGGTTAACGATGAAAAGATGGTTATGTATTTTTTATGATGGTTTGGTATTTTTTTAGAAAATTAATTGATAACTTTACAAAATTTTGTGAAGTGTAAAAAATAAAATTTTAGGTAATAAACTGATGTACTATTTATTATATGCAAGATTTATCAATATTATAAATTAATCATTTATGTTAATGTAATGTAATCACTGGAAGTTGCTCCTTTACTTTCGAAGCAGTCATCATATAATCAATGAATAAAATGTGCATGAACAGTCATATCTACGTCTAGAAGCTACGATCGTCAAAGTTCTTGTTTTGTCTAATAACGCAAGAACGCACCCAGTAAACTCATTTCATTGCCCTAATACAACTATTCATCAGATTGACTTGTTCGAAGAATGATTTAGAAGATTTTTTCTTTCTCAGGGAATTGTCTATAGCAGAAACGTTTGCAGTAGAGCTACTGGGTACTGGGGTTATATCTCTGTAGACATATGACGATGCTTTGCGTTTCGGCTTCAATACAACCTACGTAATATATACACTAGTATAATTAGCGTACTTATCTATGACAAAAATTAATAAAATGAGGTTTTAACCACCCTTTTATCTATATATAGAGAGTATAGAAAGCCTGTATAATTATAAGCTGTAAGGCATTTTATAATAGTCTTCAGGGGTCAAAACACCTTTGAAGCTTTCTTTCTTTGAAGCTGATTGTAGTTGACCGTATACTGCAGTAGCCGTTTACATCAAGTGATCCTGTAAGTTCCTTTGTTACTTTCGTTTAAAAAATATATATCACAAAGATGACGACAACAATTTGTACACATTTGAACATGCGCAAACGAAAATAACATATGTACAATCAAATATTTAATTAAGAAACTACGCACCGGCATAAATAATGTGGGTATTAAACCAGAACGCAGCTTTTTACTCTTTGTGTACTTTTATGCGAAAAATAGTTTTGTTCAAAGTGCTTGCTGCATATAATTGTATACTTTTTGGGAACCCAGTCCTCTCCATTTATTTTTAACTATTTTTGTTTAACCTCAATATTTTTTGGAATACTGAAACATTAAATAAACTTTAATTTATCTCACTAAAGTATTTACTGTAATTCCAAAAATAAAATATTGAAAATTAAAAAAAAGTACTAAGTTAAAAGTGGCTGTATCCAAAGATATGCCTTTGCCTGTTATAAACATAATATTATCGATAAAATGACATCGATAGTGGCAATCTCTACAAAAATTAAACCAGAAATAGCGGGAATTCACGTATTTGTTAAAATTTTTATTACAATTCTTACGCATTTAGAGTATTATTGTAATAAAAGGCGTTACATCACCTATACATTTGTGTGTGTGTAACATTTGTACCAGTTCTAAAGTATTGCATTTATCATATTCATACACATAGCGGTTAACACACAAAGCAAGTTTGGATTGATTGCAAATATTATGTCAATCGATGCGCATAAATTTCAAATGTAAAGGTGATGCATCTAACTGGTGCAGAGCTTCATCGTGTAAATTATTGCTTCTTGGTATTCGAAATGTTTTGTACGAATAACTATTGTACCATCCGTCTTTATTAAATATAAATATGTGTCAATGGTTGTTAATATGAGTCGGGGTAATTTTGGTACATAACTCAAATGCAATCAAAAACAGAGTATCAGTTCTGAAATATAGTTTATATTGTCACTGTCAGTTGTGTAAAAATAAATTGCTTACATCAAATTTAATCAAGTTACAAGGAGCTCTACTAACTATAGTTTATAAAAGTACTTGTACTGGAGTAGATTAAAATAGCATCTTTATCCCTTCAATACACTTTAACATTATGAGTAAATATTATTTACATTGTTTTGCGCCAAAATTAATGCAGAAGTGACACGGAGAGTTCCGTACCCAAAGTCAACGCAGCAGCAGGAGACGGATCAGAAATGATTTGCTGATGCAACGCCGACGACGTCGGAGGGCCAGTTGCCGACCACGGAGGCTTACCCGTCAGCAGCTGCTGCATCTGCTGTACCTGACTTAGGTGCTATAATGATGATGCTGCAGGAAAAGGCCCGAGGAAGGAGGAACTGGCCCGTCTGCTGGAAAAAGCAGCCGCAGCGCGGTAAGGAAGAGCAGATGTTCCTTATGAAAGACCTTCAGGCTATTTTCGGAAAAAAGATAAGGGAAGTGAAGGACAGAGTTGCTCAACATAACAAACCCATGTCGGAAACTGAAACCAGAGTTGACCAAGTGAACAATCGGGATCACAACATAATGGTTGATATGAATGAAACGCTGGACGACGTCAAACTTGGGAATGTAATTACAGCTCCCGTGGTAGCTACAACACCTTCGCTACGTGGATTCAAAGTGGGTATGAGGTGAGAAAGGGAATCTGAAACTTTAGTTTTCCTCACGATGTCTTCTTTCATTGCCGAGCACGCTGCAAGTCATTTTGTATTCATATCGTTTATTTACCTAAGTAAGTAGTATAACCAATTAAAAAAATTAGAAAATTAGTAAGGGTGTAGTAACTTACTACATCCTGGCTACTGAATCTAGTCTAGATCTCAAATAAATGACGTATATGTTTGTTGTTGTCAGAAATGTTTATTCAAGATGCACTAATAGTTGACACACATAAACGAACCCAGCAAATAACTACAAAGCTAAAAGAGTTGACAAGGTTAAAAATAGATAAAAATGGTTAAAAATAGTATTGATGAACATATTCATGTTCAATGTTTCGGGGAGCAGGGCGTAGGACTGTATAATAATTTAAGTTTCTAGTTTTAGTTTTCTTTATTATAGCTTTTTTAATATTGTATATAATTAAAAAAATTAATTTAAAACGTAAAAAAAATGTTGGTAGACGCGACGCAGTTGAACCTATGAACTACTGGCGTTGGAACTCCTAAAATATTTTACTTCAACACGAATAGATTACCTTTCCATACTATTATCTCAGGGAACTGCTTGTGTTAGGAGTGGTACGCGGCAGTAGTCGAATAGCGGATTCGAGCCCACGACCTCGAGAGTTTGCGGGCAGCACCCTGCCATTAGGCTTCTGTCGTTTATACAAGGTAAAATTGTGGGAGTCAGTTTGAATGATAACTCAGCATCAGACGACCGCTCAGCATACTGGACAGAGTATATGTCTATAGCCCAGGACAATTCACATCTATACTGTTGACAATGTTGGTGCAGAGTGCAGACAAAAAAAAATTGTTGGATTACAACACGAGTAAGTTTTCATACGTCTATCACGTATGCCACGCTGCAGATATGTTATGGTTGCAGCATGAATGGGTCGGCTCGACCGGGGAAGGGTCACGCTCTCACAGAATACCAGCGTTAAATAGCAGCTTAATACTGCTGTATTTCGTATGGTGAGTGTAAAAATCCGGAGACCCTTTTTTATTGGAAACGAGGCTTTTCATCTTAGTCCTCAGGGGTGACAATGTACATATTTATAGCAATATTCATTGATTTTATTGTAAATTATTGAAACTTATTCCTTGACACCAGTATTACAGTTTTGAAGACGAATATTTATAATTCACCCCCTCATGTTATTAGATCGGAAAACAAACGTACACTGATAGTTGTCCTCAGAGCTTGACATTTTTGAAGTGAAACATCTACAGAATAGTTGTGATATGACAATCTACAAACGGGAAATAAAAAGAAGTGAAAAGTGTATTTGTTATATTTACGCGAACACTAAACATTGAAATAATACTAGTTTTTACGGAATTTAACGCGTATATTTAACTTTTTAAATATTGTCTTCGCGTAAATATAAGAAATCATTATGTAAACCAGTACGGACTGGTAATTGCAAATAAAATACGCCGATTAGAAGATCTAAAGACCAAGCGCGCAAGATATCTAACAGCCTTAAATTTCTTGAAGATATGCCGAGACCATAATCTCATTCCTACGTGTGTCAAAATATCAATCAAAAAGGACATTCGAGGAAGCGCCAAGTATCTTAAATCAGGCGAGTAAAAAAGTTGTTACGGACGATCCAACAAAAACGCTCCGATCTATATCATCAAGTGAATTAAAGAAAGTTTTAACGACGTTTGATTATAATTTTTGCATGGAAACATTAAATAAACGCGAAATTAGTAAATATAACGAATGCAAAAACGAACATATAGAAAAGTATCAAAAATTAACGACCAAGTCAAATGTCAAACATCTGAATCAATGCCAGAACCAAAAGCAACCATTGACAAACGCAGATCATAGATTAATCGCGCTCTATAATCTTTCAAAACAAACACTGGATGATGCAACAATTAGGGTTTTATCCAAAGGCCTCAAATTTGCTATTACACCACGCAAATTACCGTACGAAGAAATTATCTGTAGTGTCGATGACTCTTTATTTAATAACAATATGCGGAAAGAAGATTTGGAGGCGATACGCCAAGACATTTCATCTATGTTACGTCGATGTTCAGTGCCTAAACCGAATCTTCTCAAAAACGAATTTATAGCGTTAAAGAACCTACGCAATAAAACAGAACTTACGATTCTCCGCGCAGATAAGGGTAACGCCACAGTAGTCATGTATACGTCAGATTATAATTCTAAAATACAAGAACTTTTGTCGGATGTAAGTACTTATAAAAAGGTTAAAAACAACCCAACAAATAACACACTAAAAACAAATGTGTGACCTCATAAAGAAACACTCCGAAAAATTAAATCTAGACGTAAAATGGATAATACCTACGTGCGCCAAATCACCAAAATTGTATAGGTTACCAAAAATATACAAGCCCAATGCTCCATTACGTCCCATAGTGAGCCAAATCGATTCACCAACTTACAGATTGGCTCAACACTTAGCGAAAATACTCTCACCGCTCAGGGGACATACAAGATCACATATAAAGGATTCTTACCATTTTGTCAGCGAGATTAAAGACCTACATCTGGCAGACAATGAAACTATGGTCAGTTTTGATGTGCAGTCATTGTTTACATGCTTACCTGTTGAAGATTGCATCTCAATTGTAACTAGAAGGCTGGAAGAAAACAACATGCCCGTAGAATATGCAGTAGTACTCAGACACTGCTTTATATCTGGCTACCTATTGTGGAAGGAGGAGTTCTACAAGCAAGTAGATGGTGTGGCGATGGGCTCACCTGTATCTCCCATTGTCGCCGACGTATTCATGGAAAACTTTGAGGAGAAAGACTTGCTTACTTTTCCCATAAATCCAAGATTCTACAAGCAGTACGTAGACGACACTTTCACAATTCTACCTTTAGATAAATTAACTGCATTTTTAGATCATCTTAACTCTATAAATTCTAAAATTCAGTTCACAATGGAATTAGAGGCAAAAAAATTCCTTAGCTTTTCTAGATGTGTTAGTAATTCGGAATCCCGATAACACCTTGAGCCATACTGTGTATAGAAAAAAGACCCATACAGATAGATATTTAAACGATGATTCTCACCACCATCCTTCACAGTTAGCTACCTTGGGTAAATCTTTGTTTCAGAGAGCACGAGGGATCTGTGACAGTAAACACCTGGCTGCCGGGCTCCACCATGTCAAGCAAGTTTTGCATGACAACAAGCTTCGGGTTCCCGCGCCTACGTTACAGTGAATGAGTTTTTTTTTATTATTTATTAATCACAAAAAATATACAAAGAATATGCTTACATAGCTATTCTTGCCAAACTTTTACGTTTGATGGCGAGACACGCTCGATTTTCAATATAATATCTTCTAAGTATACTACTAATTTACTTATAATATTGATTATACACATTTATTAAGTATTTCTTTACACTACATATAATTATAACCAACACAGGCACTAATTAAAACAATGATATACTTCTGTTATAAATAAACTACTACTCCAATGATAATTCATGAAGAAACAACTGTTTAAGTTTTGATTTCAACACATTTTTACTGAGTTGCGGACTCCCTCGCAAAAGTTCAAATTTATTAAATATCTCAGGTATTAGAAATTTTGATAATCTTTCCCCATAATAATTATTCATTCTCGGTTTAACAAGCATTTTACATTTTACACTTCTTGTATCATATTTATTATTAACATATCTTTTATAATCGTTACTATAGTAGTGACGTATGCCTATTAAGTATTCGATTTTTTTGTCTACAGGCAGTATTTTACAAATTGGAAATAAGTTATTATAGTCCTGTCTACAATTATCTTTAACTTTTTTGGTAACTAGGTACTTAATCAGCCTTATTTGTAAATTTTTAATATTTAATATTAATAGGAGTTGCTCCATTTGACGCAGTAGCTGTGGTCGCTCCAGATGATTCCGCCTCTTTAGCTTTTCTTGAGAGCCCTGTTCTTGTCCTGCTCCCTTCGCTCCTCTCTGTCTGGTCTTGTGCCTTCTTCATCTTGCAGGAAGGTGATTGTTGGCCTACGGTCCCTACAACCCCTCACCTACAACCCTTCTACACCCCAACCTAACACCACTACCCCTCCCCCCCTTATCTCCCAACCCTATAACCCTACTACCACCCTAACAGCCCTATCAGCCCTATCAATCCTGAACGGGGCCTACCGAGGTGAGCCGTCCAGGGATGGAGTCGTGCAGGAATGGAATGGAGAAAAGGTTTAGGAACTGTCCCGCCAAGGAATATGACGAAACAGTCGAGCGGTAGTGCAAGCGCAGTCTCGCTCGAGAGAACTGCTCCACCCGAAGGTGTTGTGCCAGAGCCCGACCGTTTGGCACCGTTAGGTGGTCGGGATGTATGCTGTGCTCGCCGCCCAGTTGCCGGTGACGCCTCGTCCGAGCGCCCTCCTCCGGCCGCGATGCAGTCAGGTGCCCACGCGCACCCTCGCCTGGCAGCAGCAGCGGTGGATGCTTCTTCTTGCACCCTGATGACCCGACAGGAAATGCCGGACACGGTCGTCCGACAGGAAATGCCAGACACGGTCGTCCGACAGGAAATGCCGAGCACGCTTGCCTGACAGGAAAAATGCCAAGCCCTGCTTGGCCACGATGAGCGCCTTCACAAGGCACTTGCGCCTGGCTGCGATACGTGCCCCATGCGAGCACACGCCCCAAGCCGCAATCCCGGTTTTCTTTCTTCCGGTAGTTCCAGGTCCAGTCCTTCTGTGCTGACGTCCTGGTCTTCTGGCCTTTGGTCCTATTGCTTCAGCTCAAACCTCCGGCTTCCTTCGGTTGCTGATCTTCACTCGGCTCCGAAGGTCTTCTTCCTCCATAACCAGCAGTCCACAGCTGGTTCCTTGATCCTGGCTGCGAAGGACCAATTGAAAAGGAACCAGCGGGCTTCGGGCTTCCTCTTCCGGCCGCGAAGGACCAATTGAAAAGGAACCCAGCTTATTCAAACGTTCAACTAAGAAACAGAAGGGAGGAATCGAGGCTTCTCTCGATCCGGCCTCCTATAACGCCTACGTTGGGTTCGGGAACAACGTATGTGATCTCCGTAACACACAAGGGCGATAACCTCTTCCTTTTCAGCAAGTAGTTTCAGACGGGATTACGGGTCTTCCGAAGTCGTCCCGGTCCCAACGCCTTAATTCTTCGATGTGGACTGTATAACTTGAGGGATGAATTTCTTGGGAATAAAACAGCAATTGTCTTCAAACCATTCCGTGAGAGAGTAATCACTTTTCCCTGTCACTTCCCTACACTTTTTCTTTCTTCTTCTTATTGACTGCTGGTATGATTTCCGAACGTTTTCCCCGAACTATCTCGAGGGATTCCCGAACGAATTGCAATAAAACCCGTTCACTAAGCTACCCCAGAGCTATACGCGAAAGTGAGCCGCGCCATTCGCGCGCTTGCGCAACTCATTTACATGAATTTGTACTATTACTCTCTCACGTTTCACTTAATTTCTTTATTTAATTATATTAAGTCTTACATCAATACAATTTATCTGTATAGATAGCACAAAACAATATCTACACTACGATATACATTACATTTTCATATCACGAAAAACCTTTTATTTATTAAATGAAATATGCCTATTTTACTCACAAGTTCGAAGTCGAAATTTCTTAAATATTTAACACAGAAAGTTAAAACAATGTTTTCCACTTGAAATTATACATATGTTAACTAATACAATAGTTCAATTTACATTTTCTCTATTTATTTCACTATTAAAACACTTTTAAATTTCTTATACAAAACTATCATTATTTCACTTATACACAGGAATTTTCACATAAAAATAACACAGAATTCACCTTTTTAGCACGTACAATCAACCTGAAATGTTTTACTTGGCTATGCTCGGAGTTTCTCTGCGTGATAGACTCAGAAATGAGGATATCCGCAGTAAAACCAGATTGACCGACATAGCCCAACGGATTAGTAAGCTGAAGTGGCAATGGGCCGGCCATATAGCTCGAAGAACCGATAACCGATGGGGAAGAAAGGTTCTCGAGTGGCAGCCTCGTACCGGTAGGCGTAGTGTAGGGCGACCCCCCACTAGATGGAGTGACGACCTGGTAAGATATGCAGGAAGTCGATGGATGCAGGTGGCTCAGGACCGTGCTTTGTGGCATTACTTGGGGGAGGCCTATGTTCAGCAGTGGACTTGTGAAGGGCTGTGATGATGATGATGATGATATATATATATATATATATATATATATATATATATATATATTCTTTTATTTATATACATTTGTTGGCGACGCGTCTATAAGAATATTTCAGTTTATTAAGTCAACCGATGACGAATAACGTCTTAAAGGCATATTGTCCAATAGCAATGTTCTAATAAGAAAATGCTTAGTTAAATCTTGAAGAAATGTCGAATTAATGATATGAAGGTCTTGGGTTCGACTCCCAGGCCGGACTAGTTTATTGTTTTCCTAAGTAATATCGCTTAATAAAATCATAAGGAATTTTAAGATATAAATTATGTTACCGGATTGGTTCCCCGGTTGAAATCATCTTTCCAATGATGTAAATTTAAAAGAATATTAAAGTGAAGTTAGAGATCGGATTTATTCCCCGGTCGAGATGATCACTCTGTGCATAAATAGAATTAACGGAAATTAATTGCATAAGTATTGTCTTATATAAGTTTGATATGTTTTGTACGAAAACAAATGCCTGTTTGCTATGATTGATTTATGAGAACATTCACTTATATTGTTATCTGATAAGAAACATGATAACTGATAAGAATCTGATTATAAATAGTTTCCTATAGTTTGAAAATTGTGTAGATGCATTTATTCACCCAATATTGTTAAAATTGGTGTATATCAGACTTTCATTTTTTCTAATAGCCGAGAGCCGTGCAAAAGTTAGTTGTTCAAATAGTGTGAGTTCATAGACGCACGATGGCCACGCCCTTAGGAGGCCGAATATGTAAAAATTTAAAATGTTTGTAATTTCAGCAATTTATGTAAAAATGACTTGTAAAACATTTCAGGTTGATTGTACGTGCTAAAAAGGTGAATTCTGTGTTATTTTTATGTGAAAATTCCTGTGTATAAGTGAAATAATGATAGTTTTGTATAAGAAATTTAAAAGTGTTTTAATAGTGAAATAAATAGAGAAAATGTAAATTGAACTATTGTATTAGTTAACATATGTATAATTTCAAGTGGAAAACATTGTTTTAACTTTCTGTGTTAAATATTTAAGAAATTTCGACTTCGAACTTGTGAGTAAAATAGGCATATTTCATTTAATAAATAAAAGGTTTTTCGTGATATGAAAATGTAATGTATATCGTAGTGTAGATATTGTTTTGTGCTATCTATACAGATAAATTGTATTGATGTAAGACTAAATATAATTAAATAAAGAAATTAAGTAAAACGTGAGAGAGTAATAGTACAAATTCATGTAAATGAGTTGCGCAAGCGCGCGAATGGCGCGGCTCACTTTCGCGTATAGCTCTGGGGTAGCTTAGTGAACGGGTTTTATTGCAATTCGTTCGGGAATCCCTCGAGATAGTTCGGGGAAAACGTTCGGAAATCATACCAGCAGTCAATAAGAAGAAGAAAGAAAAAGTGTAGGGAAGTGACAGGGAAAAGTGATTACTCTCTCACGGAATGGTTTGAAGACAATTGCTGTTTTATTCCCAAGAAATTCATCCCTCAAGTTATACAGTCCACATCGAAGAATTAAGGCGTTGGGACCGGGACGACTTCGGAAGACCCGTAATCCCGTCTGAAACTACTTGCTGAAAAGGAAGAGGTTATCGCCCTTGTGTGTTACTCCGTTGCGGAGATCACATACGTTGTTCCCGAACCCAACGTAGGCGTTATAGGAGGCCGGATCGAGAGAAGCCTCGATTCCTCCCTTCTGTTTCTTAGTTGAACGTTTGAATAAGCTGGGTTCCTTTTCAATTGGTCCTTCGCGGCCGGAAGAGGAAGCCCGAAGCCCGCTGGTTCCTTTTCAATTGGTCCTTCGCAGCCAGGATCAAGGAACCAGCTGTGGACTGCTGGTTATGGAGAAAGAAGACCTTCGGAGCCGAGTGAAGATCAGCAACCGAAGGAAGCCGGAGGTTTGAGCTGAAGCAATAGGACCAAGGGCCAGAAGACCAGGACGTCAGCACAGTAGGACTGGACCTGGAACTACCGGAAGAAAGAAAACCGGGATTGCGGCTTGGGGCGTGTGCTCGCATGGGGCACGTATCGCAGCCAGGCGCAAGTGCCTTGTGAAGGCGCTCATCGTGGCCAAGCAGGGCTTGGCATTTTTCCTGTCGGGCAAGCGTGCTCGGCATTTCCTGTCGGACGACCGTGTCTGGCATTTCCTGTCGGACGACCGTGTCCGGCATTTCCTGTCGGGTCATCAGGGTGCAAGAAGAAGCATCCACCGCTGCTGCTGCCAGGCGAGGGTGCGCGTGGGCACCTGACTGCATCGCGGCCGGAGGAGGGCGCTCGGACGAGGCGTCACCGGCAACTGGGCGGCGAGCACAGCATACATCCCGACCACCTAACGGTGCCAAACGGTCGGGCTCTGGCACAACACCTTCGGGTGGAGCAGTTCTCTCGAGCGAGACTGCGCTTGCACTACCGCTCGACTGTTTCGTCATATTCCTTGGCGGGACAGTTCCTAAACCTTTCCTCCATTCCATTCCTGCACGACTACATCCCTGGACGGCTCACCTCGGTAGGCCCCGTTCAGGATTGATAGGGCTGATAGGGCTGTTAGGGTGGTAGTAGGGTTATAGGGTTGGGAGATAAGGGGGGGAGGGGTAGTGGTGTTAGGTTGGGGTGTAGAAGGGTTGTAGGTGAGGGGTTGTAGGGACCGTAGGCCAACAATCACCTTCCTGCAAGATGAAGAAGGCACAAGACCAGACAGAGAGGAGCGAAGGGAGCAGGACAAGAACAGGCCCAAGAAAGCTAAAGAGCACTATGCTCAAATGGACAACTCCTATTAATATTAAATATTAAAAATTTACAAATAAGGCTGATTAAGTACCTAGTTACCAAAAAAGTTAAAGATAATTGTAGACAGGACTATAATAACTTATTTCCAATTTGTAAAATACTGCCTGTAGACAAAAAAAATCGAATACTTAATAGGCATACGTCACTACTATAGTAACGATTATAAAAGATATGTTAATAATAAATATGATACAAGAACTGTAAAATGTAAAATGCTTGTTAAACCGAGAATGAATAATTATTATGGGGAAAGATTATCAAAATTTCTAATACCTGAGATATTTAATAAATTTGAACTTTTGCGAGGGAGTCCGCAACTCAGTAAAAATGTGTTGAAATCAAAACTTAAACAGTTGTTTCTTCATGAATTATCATTGGAGTAGTAGTTTATTTATAACAGAAGTATATCATTGTTTTAATTAGTGCCTGTGTTGGTTATAATTATAGTGTAAAGAAATACTTAATAAATGTGTATAATCAATATTATAAGTAAATTAGTAGTATACTTAGAAGATATTATATTGAAAATCGAGCGTGTCTCGCCATCAAACGTAAAAGTTTGGCAAGAATAGCTATGTAAGCATATTCTTTGTATATTTTTTGTGATTAATAAATAATAAAAAAAAACTCATTCACTCTAACGTAGGCGCGGAACCCGAAGCTTGTTGTCATGCAAAACTTGCTTGACATGGTGGTGCCCGGCAGCCAGGTGTTTACTGTCACAGATCCCTCGTGCTCTCTGAAACAAAGATTTACCCAAGGTAGCTAACTGTGAAGGATGGTGGTGAGAATCATCGTTTAAATATCTATCTGTATGGGTCTTTTTTCTATACACAGTATGGCTCAAGGTGTTATCGGTATTCCGAATTACTAACACATCTAGAAAAGCTAAGGAATTGTTTGCCTCTAATTCCATTGTGAACTGAATTTTAGAATTTATAGAGTTAAGATGATCTAAAAATGCAGTTAATTTATCTAAAGGTAGAATTGTGAAAGTGTCGTCTACGTACTGCTTGTAGAATCTTGGATTTATGGGAAAAGTAAGCAAGGCTTTCTCCTCAAAGTCTTCCATGAATATGTCGGCGACAATGGGAGATACAGGTGAGCCCATCACCACACCATCTACTTGCTTGTAGAACTCCTCCTTCCACAATAGGTAGCCAGATATAAAGCAGTGTCTGAGTACTACTGCATATTCTACGGGCATGTTGTTTTCTTCCAGCCTTCTAGTTACAATTGAGATGCAATCTTCAACAGGTAAGCATGTAAACAATGACTGCACATCAAAACTGACCATAGTTTCATTGTCTGCCAGATGTAGGTCTTTAATCTCGCTGACAAAATGGTAGGAATCCTTTATATGTTATCTTGTATGTCCCCTGAGCGGTGAGAGTATTTTCGCTAAGTGTTGAGCCAATCTGTAAGTTGGTGAATCGATTTGGCGCACTATGGGACGTAATGGAGCATTAGGCGTGTATATTTTTGGTAACCAACAATTTTGGTGATTTGGCGCACGTAGGTATTATCCATTTTACGTCTAGATTTAATTTTTCGGAGTGTTTCTTTATGAGGTCACACAGTTGTTTTTAGTGTGTTATTTGTTGGGTTGTTTTTAACCTTTTTATAAGTACTTACATCCGACAAAAGTTCTTGTATTTTAGAATTATAATCTGACGTATACATGACTACCGTGGCGTTACCCTTATCTGCGCGGAGAATCGTAAGTTCTGGTTTATTGCGTAGGTTCTTTAACGCTATAAATTCGTTTTTGAGAAGATTCGGTTTAGGCACTGAACATCGACGTAACATAGATGAAATGTCTTGACGTATCGCCTCTAAATCTTCTTTCCGCATATTGTTATTAAATAAAGAGTCATCGACACTACAGATAATTTCTTCGTACGGTAATTTACGTGGTGTAATAGCAAATTTGAGGCCTTTGGATAAAACCCTAATTGTTGCATCATCCAGTGTTTGTTTTGAAAGATTATAGAGCGCGATTAATCTATGATCTGCGTTTGTCAATGGTTGCTTTTGGTTCTGGCATTGATTCAGATGTTTGACATTTGACTTGGTCGTTAATTTTTGATACTTTTCTATATGTTCGTTTTTGCATTCGTTATATTTACTAATTTCGCGTTTATTTAATGTTTCCATGCAAAAATTATAATCAAACGTCGTTAAAACTTTCTTTAATTCACTTGATGATATAGATCGGAGCGTTTTTGTTGGATCGTCCGTAACAACTTTTTACTCGCCTGATTTAAGATACTTGGCGCTTCCTCGAATGTCCTTTTTGATTGATATTTTGACACACGTAGGAATGAGATTATGGTCTCGGCATATCTTCAAGAAATTTAAGACTGTTAGATATCTTGCGCGCTTGGTCTTTAGATCTTCTAATCGGCGTATTTTATTTGCAATTACCAGTCCGTACTGGTTTACATAATGATTTCTTATATTTACGCGAAGACAATATTTAAAAAGTTAAATATACGCGTTAAATTCCGTAAAAACTAGTATTATTTCAATGTTTAGTGTTCGCGTAAATATAACAAATAAACTTTTCACTTCTTTTTATTTCCCGTTTGTAGATTGTCATATCACAACTATTCTGTAGATGTTTCACTTCAAAAATGTCAAGCTCTGAGGACAACTATCAGTGTACGTTTGTTTTCCGATCTAATAACATGAGGGGTGAATTATAAATATTCGTCTTCAAAACTGTAATACTGGTGTCAAGGAATAAGTTTCAATAATTTACAATAAAATCAATGAATATTGCTATAAATATGTACATTGTCACCCCTGAGGACTAAGATGAAAAGCCTCGTTTCCAATAAAAAAGGGCCTCCGGATCTTTACACTCACCACACGAAACACAGCTGTATTAAGCTGCTATTTAACGCTGGTATTCTGTGAGAGCGTGACCCTTCCCCGGTCGAGCCGACCCATTCATGCTGCACCATAACATATCTGCAGCGTGGCATACGTGGTAGACGTATGAAAACTTACTCGTGTTGTAATCCAACAATTTTTTTTTGTCTGCACTCTGCACCAACATTGTCAACAGTATAGATGTGAATTGTCCTGGGCTATAGACATATACTCTGTCCAGTATGCTGAGCGGTCGTCTGATGCTGAGTTATCATTCAAACTGACTCCCACAATTTTACCTTGTATAAATGACAGAAGCCTAATGGTAAGGTGCTGCCCGCGAACTCTCGAGGTCGTGGGCTCGAATCCGCTATTCGACTATTGCCGCGTACCACTCCTAACACAAGCAGTTCCCTGAGATAATAGTATGGAAAGGTAATCTATTCGTGTTGAAGTAAAATATTTTAGGAGTTCCAACGCCAGTAGTTCATAGGTTCAACTGCGTCGCGTCTACCAACATTTTTTTTACGTTTTAAATTAATTTTTTTAATTATATACAATATTAAAAAAGCTATTATAAAGAAAACTACAACTAGAAACTTAAATTATTATGCAGTCCTACGCCCTGCTCCCCGAAACATTGAACATGAATATGTTCATCAATACTATTTTTAACCATTTTTATCTATTTTTAACCTTGTCAACTCTTTTAGCTTTGTAGTTATTTGCTGGGTTTGTTTATGTGTGTCAACTATTAGTGCATCTTGAATAAACATTTCTGACAACAAAAAACATATACGTCATTTATTTGAGATCTAGACTAGATTCAGTAGCCAGGATGTAGTAAGTTACTACACCCTTACTAATTTTCTAATTTTTTTAATTGGTTATACTACTTACTTAGGTAAATAAACGATATGAATACAAAATGACTTGCAGCATGCTCGGCAATGAAAGAAGACATCGTGAGGAAGACTGCTTATCTGCCTGCAACGTGCTTAGAGCCCACAGCGTGACGAATTCTTGTCAAACCTTTATCCACGTCCGATGCACCATGGGCAGTTGTTGAAATCAGTGGAAGATCGGCTTAGATTTTCAACACGGCGCTTTTATATTATTGACTTGCCAAAGGAGCATTGATTACCAACACTAACTCATTCATAGTTTTATCTTTCAAACTTATACCTTGCGGTCTGGACTTGCTTTAAATATATAAAGCAACATTTTCCACACAGTAGTTGGGCCTTGTATCCAAGCATGTCAATAAGAGTAATGCCCGTAACACTCACTATATACGTACTACGTAGCTCGTAGCAGTAAAATTACCAACGGCTCAATATTTCACATTAATCGACATCTTGGTATAGCAGCGCAGAGTCGCTTAAAGTAAACGACGTATTTCGAACACCTTGACAAAAATCACCTGTATGCACAAGGGTATGTAAGTGCTTGTATCTAACATTTTACATATATTATCAAGGAGTAGATAGTACGCTCGTATCCACTTTCTGAATTAAAATTTTATTGGGTCACAGCACAATAGCAATCAAAAGGATACTTTCAATCTGAGTCTGCTTTAAGTTTGTAAGCATCAAGGCCGACAACGCTTCTGTTTCCTGCGGTGTCGTGAATATTAATGGGCGGTGGTGATCACTTACCATATTAGATGAGGTACGGCCGGAGCTTAAATTGTATCGTAATTAAAATCTCGGTCCATCTGTACTACCATCATCATTACCCTTTCAAGTCCACTGCTGGTCAGGGTGCTCTGCTACTGCAGAGTGAATATAAAATTACGCTTGGCAGGAGGGTTGACGACCGCAATACCATTCGTAAGCACCTTTGATACTGCTTGCAAGCGACGTTTTTCATATAATATATGCCTGGCGTTGACTAGGTAATAACGCATAACGCCATCTATCACGAGCTATGAAATATTTCTGGCATTTAGTATGGTTGATTCTTACGACACCCTCTGGACGATATGGTCTGATGGATTATTTAACGCCATCCCACGGCTCCATATTCCGTCTATTTGTAATTTTAGCATGTTTAAATGTACCTATCTATGTTTGAAACTAATCACATATTGCGGGTAAGAAATTAAATCAAATAAAATGAAATTAA
Source organism: Parnassius apollo (assembly GCA_907164705.1). Taxonomy (NCBI): domain Eukaryota; kingdom Metazoa; phylum Arthropoda; class Insecta; order Lepidoptera; family Papilionidae; genus Parnassius; species Parnassius apollo. Next base: position 16,449 of record CAJQZP010000284.1, read on the forward strand.
TATCCGTCGCTCTCTATATTCTGTTCCTCTGAGTTGCTATATAAATACGCTCACTCTGGCAACAAAACTTAGCGATCAGTGAGCATACCAACTTAATTAAGATCTCTTTCTTCAATTTAAAGTGCGTGTTGGCGGAGTTCGTATGGCCTAGATTTTTTTTTCCTCTGACATGCAAGTTTTTTCATGATCTTATTTTTTATCGACGAGCACCTGGTGAACTGCTTCAAAATGCAATGAACATTTTTAATTGTATTGTCGAGAATTGAATCCAGGTCGAGTAAAATTTGCTGCGAGCGTTGAGCACATTGGATCTAAACAACTTATTTATTCTCATTGTATTTTCTTTGCAAATTATAGAAAGAAATAAACTACTACGAAAACAACAATTGCCTGTGATCGATTAATTATTTGTAACTTCTAAAATACAGCACCTTAAATATTGCCAAAGTAAATTTCAATAAACTGATTACGAATCTTACATATGTAACAACATTAGCGGTTTATGTATATATATATATATATATATATATATATATATATATATATATATATATATATATATGTATATATATTATATATATATGTTGAGATTTTCTCGATTCGTAACTTATTCGAAGATCACTGCCTATGATAGTCTTTACCTACAGATTGCAAAATACTTGTATAGTTGCCTTGCTTGTCGTTTTTCATTCTTTATTTTTTTATTAGGAAAATGCTCCTGCCCATCTAAAGTTTCAGATTCCCTTTCTCACCTCATACCCACTTTGAATCCACGTAGCGAAGGTGTTGTAGCTACCACGGGAGCTGTAATTACATTCCCAAGTTTGAGGTCGTCCAGCGTTTCATTCACGTCAACCATTATGTTGTGATCCCGATTGTTCACTTGGTCAACTCTGGTTTCAGTTTCCGACATGGGTTTGTTATGTTGAGCAACTCTGTCCTTCACTTCCCTTATCTTTTTTCCGAAAATAGCCTGAAGGTCTTTCATAAGGAACATCTGCTCTTCCTTACCGCGCTGCGGCTGCTTTTCCAGCCGACGTGCCAGTTCCTCCTTCCTCGGGCCTTTTCCTGCAGCATCATCATTATAGCACCTAAGTCAGGTACAGCAGATGCAGCAGCTGCTGACGGGTAAGCCTCCGTGGTCGGCAACTGGCCCTCCGACGTCGTCGGCGTTGCATCAGCAAATCATTTCTGATCCGTCTCCTGCTGCTGCGTTGACTTTGGGTACGGAACTCTCCGTGTCACTTCTGCATTAATTTTGGCGCAAAACAATGTAAATAATATTTACTCATAATGTTAAAGTGTATTGAAGGGATGAAGATGCTATTTTAATCTACTCCAGTACAAGTACTTTTATAAACTATAGTTAGTAGAGCTTCTTGTAACTTGATTAAATTTGATATAAGCAATTTATTCTTACACAACTGACAGTGACAATACAAACTATATTTCAGAACTGATACTCTGTTTTTGATTGCATTTGAGTTATGTACCAAAATTACCCCGACTCATATTAACAACCATTGACACATATTTATATTTAATAAAGACGGATGGTACAATAGTTATTCGTACAAAACATTTCGAATACCAAGAAGCAATAATTTACACGATGAAGCTCTGCACCAGTTAGATGCATCACCTTTACATTTGAAATTTATGCGCATCGATTGACATAATATTTGCAATCAATCCAAACTTGCTTTGTGTGTTAACCGCTATGTGTATGAATATGATAAATGCAATACTTTAGAACTGGTACAAATGTTACACACACACAAATGTATAGATGATGTAACGCCTTTTATTACAATAATACTCTAAATGCGTGATGTAATAAAAATTTTAACAAATACGTGAATTGCCGCTATTTCTGGTTTAATTTTTGTAGAGATTGCCACTATCGATGTCATTTTATCGATAATATTATGTTTATAACAGGCAAAGGCATATCTTTGGATACAGCCACTTTTAACTTAGTACTTTTTTTAATTTTCAATATTTTATTTTTGGAATTACAGTAAATACTTTAGTGAGATAAATTAAAGTTTATTTAATGTTTCAGTATTCCAAAAATATTGAGGTTAAACAAAAATAGTTAAAAATAAATGGAGAGGACTTGGTTCCCAAAAAGTATACAATTATATGCAGCAAGCACTTTGAACAAAACTATTTTTCGCATAAAAGTACACAAAGAGTAAAAAGCTGCGTTCTGGTTTAATACCCACATTATTTATGCCGGTGCGTAGTTTCTTAATTAAATATTTGATTGTACATATATTATTTTCGTTTGCGCATGTTCAAATGTGTACAAATTGTTGTCGTCATCTTTGTGATATATATTTTTTAAACGAAAGTAACAAAGGAACTTACAGGATCACTTGATGTAAACGGCTACTGCAGTATACGGTCAACTACAATCAGCTTCAAACAAAGAAAGCTTCAAAGGTGTTTTGACCCCTGAAGACTATTATAAAATGCCTTACAGCTTATAATTATACAGGCTTTCTATACTCTCTATATATAGATAAAAGGGTGGTTAAAACCTCATTTTATTAATTTTTGTCATAGATAAGTACACTAATTATACTAGTGTATATATTACGTAGGTTGTATTGAAGCCGAAACGCAAAGCATCGTCATATGTCTACAGAGATATAACCCCAGTACCCAGTAGCTCTACTGCAAACGTTTCTGCTATAGACAATTCCCTGAGAAAGAAAAAATTAAGAAAACTATTGATATTTTCTCTGAAATAAAGATTTACCTACGGTTGCTAACCGAGAAGGATGATGGTAAGATTTACGTTTTAAATATCAGTCGGTATGGGTCTTTATTTTATACACAGTGTGACCAATAGTGTTATCAGAATTTTGGATGACTAATACATCCAGGAAAGCTAAAGAATTATTTGCTTTCAACTCCAATGTAACTTGTATTTTAGAGTTTATGGAGTGAAGGTGGTCTAAAGATGCAGTTATTTTCAGTCAGATGGTAAAATTGTGAAAGTATGGTCTACGTACCGCTTGTAGTATCTTGGATTTACAGAAGGACAATTAAGAAGAGCTTTCTCCTCAAATTCCTCTTAATATGCTGGCGACTGTGGGAGGTACATGTGAGCTCATCGCCACAACATCCACATGCTTGTAGAACTCCTCGTTTCGCAATAGATAGCCAGATGTGAGGAAGTGTTCAAGTAATATTTCGTATTCTTCAGGTCTGTTGTTTTCTTCTAGCTTCCTGGTTACAATTGAGATGCAGTCATCAATAGATAATCATGTAAATAGTGACTGAGCATGAAAACTGACCATAGTTTCATTGTCAATGAGGTATAGGTCTTTTATCGCACTAAAAGAATGTTATGGATTCGTAAGCTTTATCTTTTGCTGAGTATTAAAACCATTAAGATCAGCCCATGTCTAGTACTCCATTATATAAAATTTACATATCCTTAGCGCGATCTATAATTTTCTATAGCATTCCAATACAGGGGAAGCCACCAAGAACAAATTTTTATGAAAAAAGGAGTAGAAGTACAGAGATTTCTTATATAGGTCATGTATTTCAAACCTTATAAATTCTCAATTACTAAACTTCTCTCAGTTAGGAAGCTTTATGTTCCATTTAAAAAAAAATAACCGATATTGTGGCCCTTACACCTCATGTACGTACTGTCTTTGTTAGTAAGCAGTACCTATATCAGTGTACTTTTATATATAATAAAAAAATAAAATATTTAAAACATATCCTATGCAATTAAATATGCGTAAAAAAAGTTTAATGTATTGGTCGAGTACATATATAGCGGGTCATTCCCAACACGAGTATCCTTTGATTACCCACCGTTAAGTCTCAGCAATATGTTGTTAACAAAATTACCGAAATAAACGCATTATTTATTAATTTATTTGTTACCGGCAAATTGTGAAATGTAAAGATTTAAAAATGCGGATGGGTTATCACAAATAAGCACTAGTAAAATGGGTCTCCGGTTCCTTACACTCACCATTCGACACCCAGCAGCATTAAGCTGGTATTTTAGTGAGAGATTAGTCCTTCCCCGGTCGAGCCAACCCATTCGTGCTACAACCGTAATATAGCTGCAGCGTGGCTCTACCACTTAAGTTTAGTTTCTGAAAATGTTACCAAATCTTGCATGAGATTTGCTCCTCGCTTGATGAACCCAAAATAAGAAACGGGTTAGCTGTGATTCCTTTGTCTTACACGCAAATTCACTTATCCCGTTTTTTCTCACCATGCATGTATATATATATATGACAGCCGCGTTATACAGAATAATTGCATTTCAAAAATGTTATTTATCAAATTCTAACTTTTGCCCCCAAATCTGCTTGTTAGACAATAGGCAATAGTTACAAAAGAAATCCTGATATAAATGTTATGTATCTTTATATCCTATCTCACACACTTTGGCAATTGAACATGAAGGATTTTATATTGGCGGATCCGCGGGCAGAAGTTAATAGTCAATAAAATATCCTTTAAAATATAATAAATCAATATAATGCACTTGTCATATAAGTGTACTCGAGATAACGATTATTTACAATATGTTATTCTTAAATTGTATTATACAATTGATTGTAATGTATTGTCATTGAAATTAATTATTATGTATTGTTATTTAAATTAATTATTGTGTTGTAATTAGTAATCTTTTACCATTTGAATTGTTACTTTTTGAATTGAGATGCTACATTTATCGATTTAGGTTTTCCCTGTAATGGTAGATGTTAGTAGGAAATATAAATAAATAAATAAAACAATAAATAAACATACGAGAAAGGAAAAGCAGACTAACTGGAGCTTATGAGGAACGAATTACAGCAGTCACGTTTCTTATTTCGTGCTCATCCAGCAAAGTTATAACTAATCTTGTCAGCTGCTATGTTGACAATGTGTGAGGTATTGTTTAAGTGCAATTTTCTATTAACGTTAACCAAAAAATGATAGCAAATACAGTTCATGTATAAAATATAATTTTTTCCATATTTCCGTTAACATTTTTATACATATTTCCATTAACAGGGTTTACCAAAAATGTAAAAGGAAACTCGTTTGTGTTTGTTGTTTAAATAGTTTTAACCCCCTGCATAAAAATAACAATTAAACAATTAACATTTAACAATTTAGCGCATACGCTACATAAGCTTCATCATTTAGAATTCAATTTGCAATTAGCTAGAATTGAAAATGGTTTTCTTTACAAGTTTTTTTACACAACATAGTATCAAATTAAATTTAACCAGAACCACACTTACAAAGCGTTACAGATGCTAGCACGAGATAAATAAATACATTTATTTTATGTCTGAACGTCTGTTCCACAAAGCATTATGGGATCGTAAACTCTAACCAAGAAGTTAAAAGGGTAAATACGTAATTCATCATCATAATCATTGTTGGCGACGCGCCTATAAGAATATTTCAGTTTATTAAGTCAACCGATGACGAATAGTTTCTAAAAGGCAAATTCTCCAATAGCAATAGTATAAAATATAATTTTTTCCATATTTCCGTTAACATTTTTATACATATTTCCATTAACAGGGTTTACCAAAAATGTAAAAGGAAACTCGTTTGTGTTTGTTGTTTAAATAGTTTTAACCCCCTGCATAAAAATAACAATTAAACAATTAACATTTAACAATTTAGCGCATACGCTACATAATAGTGAATACATAAAAGTGAATAAGAAAATGCTTAGATAAATTTTAAAGAATGTCGAATTAATGATATGAAGGTCTTGGGTTCGACTCCCAGGCCGGACTAGTTTATTGTTTTCTTAAGTAATATCTCTTAATAAATTCAAAGGAATATTAAAGTGAAGTTAGAGATCGGATTTGTTCCCCGGTCGAGATGATCACTCTGTGCATAAATAGAATTAACGGAAATTAATTGCATAAGTATTGCCTTATATGAGTTTGATATGTTTTGTATGAAAATAAATGCCTATTTGCTATGATTAATTTATGAGAACATTCACTTATATTGTTATCTGATAAGAAACATGATAACTGATAAGAATCTGATTAGAAATAGTTTCCCACAGTTTGAAAATTGTGTAGAAGCATTTATTCACCTAATAATGTCGATATTTGTGTATATTAGACCTTTCACTTTTTCTGATAGTCGAGAGCCGTGCAAAGTTAGTTGTTCGTAGAGTGTTGTTTGTAGAGTTCACGGACGCGCTAAGCCACGCCCTTAGGAGGCCAAATATGTAAAAATTTAAATATTTGTAATTTCAGCAATTTATGTAAAAATGACTTGTGAAACATTTCAGATTGATTGTACGTGCAAAAGAGGTGAATTCTGTGTTATTTTTATGTGAAAATTCCTGTGTATAAGTGAAATAATGATAGTTTGTATAAGAAATTTAAAAGTGTTTTAATAGTGAAATGAATAGAGAAAATGTAAATTAAACTGTTGTATTGGTTAACTTATGTATAATTTCAAGTGGAAAACATTGTTTTAACTTTCTATGTTAAATATTTAAGAAATTTCGACTTTGAACTTGTGAGTAAAATAGGCATATTTTGTTAAATAAATAATAGGTTTTTTTGTGATATAAAAATGTAATGTATATCGTAGTGTAGATATTGTTTTGTGCTATATATATAGGTAAATTATGTTGATGTATGACTTATGCAAATAAAGTAATTAAGTAAAACGTGAGAGAGTAATAGAATAAATTCATGTAATTGAGTTGCGCAAGCGCGCGAATGGCGCGGCTCACTTTCGCGTATAGCTCTGGGGTAGCTTAGTAAATTAGTTTTATTGCAATTCGTTCGGGAATCCTTCGGGAAAGTTCGCGAATCCTTCGGGAAAGTTCGGGAATCTTTCGGGAAATATTCGAGAAATAAGTACGAAAATCCTTCAGGAAAAGTGCAAGACCAGCAGTCAATAGAAGAAGAAAGAAAAAGTGTAGGGAAGTGATAGGGAAAAGTAATTACTCTCTCACGGAACGGTTTGAAGATAATTGCTGTTTTATTCCCAAGAAATTCATCCCTCAAAATTATACAGTCCACATCGAAGAATTAAGGCGTTGGGACCGGGACGACTTCGGAAGACCCGTAATCCCCGTCTGAACCTATTTGCTTAAAAGGAAGAGGTTATCGCCCTTGTGTGTTACTCCGTTGCGGAGATCACATACGTTGTTCCCGAACCCAACGTAGGCGTTATAGGAGGCCGAATCGAGAGAAGCCTCGATTCCTCCCTTCTGTTTCTTAGTTGAACGTTACACACCATTTGGTTCCTTTTCAATTGGTCCTTCGAGCCGGATTAAGAGGACCACCGAAGCTCGCTGGTTCCTTTTCAATTGGTCCTTCGCAGCCAGGATCAAGGAACCAGCTGTGGACTGCTGGTTGTGGAAAAAGAAGACCTTTGGAGCCGAGTAAAGATCAGCAACCGAAGGAAGCCGGAGGTTTGAGCTGAAGCAATAGGACCAAAAGCCAGAAGACCAGGTTGTCAGCGCAGAAGGACTGGACCTGGAACTACCGGAAGAAAGAAAACCGGGATTGCGGCTTGGGGCGTGTGCTCGCATGGGGAACGTATCGCAGCCAGGCGCAGGTGCCTTGTGAAGGCGCTCATCGTGGCCAAGCAGGGCTTGGCATTTTTCCTGTCGGGCAAGCGTGCTCGGCATTTCCTGTCGGACAACCGTGTCCGGCATTTCCTGTCGGGTCATCAGAGGGTGCAAGAAGAAGAAGCATCCACCGCTGCTGCTGCCAGGCGAGGGTGCTCGTGGGCACCTGACTGCATCGCGGCCGGAAGAGGGCGCCTGGACGAGGCGTCACCGGCGACTGGGCGACGAAGCGCAGCATACATCCCGACCACCTAACAGTGCCAAACGGTCGGGCTTTGGCACAACACCTTCGGGTGGAGCAGTTCTCTCGAGCGAGACTGCGCTTGCACTACCGCTCGACTGTTTCGTCATATTCCTTGGCGGGACAGTTCCTAAACCTTTCCTCCATTCCATTCCTGCACGACTCCATCCCTGGACGGCTCACCTCGGTAGGCCCCGTTCAGGATTGATAGGGCTGATAGGGCTGTTAAGGTGGTAGTAAGGTTGTAAGGTTGGGAGATAAAGGGGGGGGAGGGGTGTAGAAGGGTTGTAGGTAAGGGGTTGTAGGGACCGTAAGGACAGTTAGGAACCGTAGGCCAACAATCACCTTCCTGCAAGATGAAGAAGGCATAAGACCAGACAGGGAGAAGCGAAGGAACCAAGACAAGGACAGGGCCCTCAAGAAAAGCTAAAGAGGCGGAACCATCTGGAGCGACCACAGCTACTGCTTCGAGTGGAACAACTCCTTCAAGTGGAGCCACCACCGATACGTCCACATGCACGTGGGACTCAGGTGCGTCCATGGCAACGACAAGCAACAGGACGGACACCAGTGGTACGCAGGCCAGCACCGCACAACAATCCGTTATATCCAGGAATGAAACGGTAGTCGAAAAAGTAGGTCAAAGGACCGAAGACGCGGCATCGTCAAGGGCAGTAATCGGGCACACTAGTGACAAATGGTCACAGAAAGGTAGTAGTTCATGGCGATCGGCGAGGCTGAAAGCTGAATTAGAAGCACGGATTAAATTCGAACGCTCAGAGCTCGAACGAGCACAGGCAGCTGCTGCCTTAGCCAAGTCTCAATTGGAGTTGGCACAACTCAACCAAGAAGAGGAGATCGACTCGAGTGAGGATGATGAAGAGCGGAAAACTCAGGTGGAACCTTTCGTAAGGAGTTGGGTTCAACAGACCATAATGAGCGCGCCGGTTAGTGTAACGCAACCCGATATTACTGATAAGGAAGCGTGTAAAGGATCACGCTGCAAAGGGGCGGAGATCGAGCGCAACCAAGGAAATGCACAGAAAACACACGCGAGTGAGGTGTCAGAATTGACCGAAGCGATTGTGAGTGCAATAAAGGTAGCGGGTAAAGATAAGTCTTCCCAGCTTCATTTCCTCCAGGAATTACCGGTGTTCAATGGAGACCCGGGTGAATGGATAGTTTTCAAAACGGTGTTTGAAGACACGAGAAGCCAATTTTCAGACATTAAGGGCACCGCCAAGGAAGCGGTTAAGTCGTTATTGTTTACTTTTTGTGAACCTGAAGAAATAATGAACGCTCTCGAAAGAAGATTCGGTAGGGTTGAGATGCTCATTTTAGCCGAAATCGAGAATGTAAGACGTATGCCAAGATTGGCAAAAGATTGCCGAAATATAGGATCTTTTGCAAGTCCTATTACGAACGTGGTTGCCACAATACAAGCATTGAATCAACCACAGTATTTATACTCACCGGAGTTAGTAAACCGCATAGTAGAGAAACTTGGAACTATGATTAAATTTAAATGGTTTGAATATCGAGCTCAGCATCCTTTGGAGCCAGAGTTACAGAAGATGGCCAAGTTTTTAAATTTATTGAGTGAACAATTTGGAACGTCCTTAAGCAATGTAAAAGTGCCTGAAAAACGGAAGCTTCCTGAATTCAGGAAGCAAACTGTACACACCGCAAAGGGGTTTGTACGCAAACGTTTCAAGAGCGAGCGCTATGGGCGCCGAAGTAATACGAGCGAGCGTCTAGAACGCCGAAATACTAAAGGGCACAACCGACAAGTGGTTATGATAACCCAGGATAAGCCTGTAAGTCGGGTAACACATAAGTGTGTTATATGTAAAAGGAGCACTCTATAGTGAGTTGTTACAAGTTTAAGGACATGAATAATCGTGAGAAATGGGAAGCGGTTAAAAAAGCGAAAGTATGTTTCCAATGTTTGTCACCTAACCATATGAGGTTAGAGTGCAAAGGGAAAAAATGTGGTGTAAAGGGATGTAGAATGTCACATCATCGAATGCTACACCGATACCCCAATGAAAATACCTCTCCGCAAGGGAACGGGGGGGGGGGGGGGGGGTAAAGAGGCTCAAATTACAACCGTTAGTACAGTGAATGCACTGGCATGTGCATACTTAAAGATTATACCGGTCGAGTTGTATGGACCTAGAGGAAAGGTCAAGACAACAGCTCTTCTGGATGAGGGATCAACCATGACACTCATAGAGGAGTGGATGGCTCAGAAGTTAGCGCCTCGCGGACGTAAAGAAGAATTACGTATTGAAGCCGTGGGAGGTAAGCGAATTAACGACGACAGTTCGTATCGCTTAAACGTTAAGATAAAAGGCATTTACTCGAATGACTTAGAGGAGATAAGTGTACAAACAATTAAGTCACTTAACCTTTCTCCGCAGTCAGTAAGCCGAGAATTATTGCAACGGTGTTCTCATTTGACACCGATTAAGGACGAGTTAATGTATGAGAGGTCCAGACCTACCATATTAATTGGCCAGGACAATTGGCACCTCATAGTTACTCGTGAATTAATTTCAGGAGGTAAGAACCTACCTGTAGCATCGCTCACCAAACTTGGATGGGTTTTACATGGTCACATATCGGGTAGCATTAAACCAATCCAGATTGTTAACCACATTTCCACCAAGAAGGAGGAAGACATGGATAAGTTAATCAAGGATTATTTTAGTTTGGAATCTCTGGGAGTGTCCGCGAGAAAGCCCGCGAACGACCCAGAAGAACGAGCTTTAAATATTTTGAGCAAAGCGGTACGTCGTATACCTAATAATAGGTACGAGACTGCTTTGTTATGGCGCACAGACAATGAGTGCATGCCATCGAATAGAGCGCAGGTTGAAAGTCGTCTGTTTAATATCGAAAAGAAGCTCGATAAAAATAGCGAGTTGAAAAAGGAATATGAGAAGCAAATAGAAAATCTCATCGTTAACGGTTACGCAGAGAAAGCGTAACCATATTTCCATTTCCCCACGCACGTGGTATCTTCCCTCACTTCGCAGTGACTCATCCACAAAAAAAGAAAATAAGAATAGTTTTCGACGCCGCCGCAAGGACGGGCTGACGTTGTCTGAATGATGCATTGTTAACCGGACCGGACTTATTAAAGTCGTTATTTGGAGTTCTGCTACGATTCAGAGAAGGAAGCGTGGCAGTGATGGCAGACATTAAAGAAATGTTCCTGCAAGTGAAAATCCGGGAAGAAGACAGGGATAGCCTTCGATTCTTATGGTGGCACAATCGTGACGCGCCACCGGAAGAGTATAGAATGACGTCACTCATATTTGGAGCGGAATCATCACCATGCATCGCTATGTATGTGAAGAATAGAAATGCGCAGGATAACGCACATATCTATCCAGAAGCAGCTTCCGCTACGGAAAGCAACTTTTATATGGATGACTATCTACAGGCATTTCCCGACGTGACGACGGCCGAAAGGATAGTAAACGATATGTATGAATTACATAAACATGCTTCTTTCCAACTGAGGGGATGGGCTAGCAACCCACCCGAAGTTTTAAGTAAAATGGAAAATAAATATAAGAGCGACAGTGCTTCGCTGGGAGATAAAGAGTACACAGAGCGCACTTTAGGTTTGATTTGGAATATCAAACGGGATATAATAAGTTTCTCCATAATTCTTCGTCACAAACCGGAAGAGGTGATGGAAGGTTTACGACCGCCTACGAAGAGGGAGATAACTAGCGCTGTGATGTCAATCTTCGATCCTTTAGGACTCGCATCACCCATAACGATTCAAGGGAAGTCGCTGATCCAGCAAGTATGGAGGACAGGCATCTCTTGGGATGAAGAAGTTTCACACGAATTACATGTGTTATTTTGTAAATGGATATCGGAAGTGAAGAAATTAGGTCATTTAGAAGTACCTAGACCCGTTGCTGAAGGCGTCGGCAAGGGAGAGTTGCACACTATCACGGATGCTAGTGAAAAAGCAAACGCTGCCGCGGTGTATTACGTCACCACGGACGAGCTAGGAGAGAGGCCGATTACGCTGATCGCCGCAAAGGCAAGAGTAGCGCCGCTGAAACCAATTTCGATTCCAAGGCTTGAATTGCAAGCAGCTCTTATGGGCAGCAGACTGGCTGCATCAGTTAGTGAAGAGAGCAAATACGAGATATCCGAGAGAGTATTTTGGACAGACTCACGTACAGTGTTAGCGTGGATTAAGTCAGATCCTCGCGCTTTTAAACCATTCGTTGCTCATCGATTGGCTGAGATCGAAGATCACAGTAAGCCATATTAATGGCGACAGGTTCCGACGTCACAGAACGTGGCAGACGACGCCACTAGAAATTTTCCTTCCACCTTCGATGTAAGTCATCGCTGGTTTTAAGGACCTGAATTCCTCAGGAAAGGTCCTGATTTATGGCCCAAACAAGTTAACACCATAAAAAGCTTAGAAACAGGTGAAGAAAAATCTCCAAAAGGCGTAAATGCGCTGAGAAAGCAAGAACCGTTAAGTGTACCCGACTACGGACGATTTAGCAGCTTTAAGAAATTCCTTGGGGCAACTACACGCACCTTACAAGCGGTAGAAAAGTTCAAGAGTTTAAGAAAGTCGGTTAAAGGACCCGACAGCGCAGCCGAAAAGTCGGTTATGTGTTCCAACAAAGTTTTAGCAAAGTCGGTTAAAGGACCCGATGGCGCGTTGGACATAGCGCTCTTGAGAAAAGCGGAATTGTTAATTTGGAAATTCGTTCAAGACGAGTGTTTTCATTCGGAAATAAAATGCTTGAAAGCAGGCAAAAGCGTTGAAAGAAGTTCACGCTTAAGTAAATTATCTATGGAAATAGGAGAAGATAACTTACTCCGTTTAAATGGGCGTTTACTTTTTAAGTCTAATTTGACCGAGGAAAGTAGAAAACATGTCGTAACATGAAATCGTTAAAATGATGATTAGAGAAGTTCATCATCATTTTGGACATGCCAATCACAAGACGGTGATGAATGAGGTGAACCAGAAATTTTATGTCTTGAACTTGCGTAATGTAGTACGAAGTGTGTCACATCATTGTCAGTGGTGCAGGACATACAGGTCAAAACCGCAGAACGTGCCACAAGGAAATATTCCTCTGGAGAGAATAGCTCATCATGAACCACCTTTTACATGTTCAGCTGTGGATTATTTCGGACCTATGAGTGTGACTATAGGAAGGCGACACGAAAAACGTTGGGGTGTTTTATTCACGTGTCTTACCACCAGAGCATTACATCTGGAATTAGCAGCCTCATTGACACCAGCGTCAATGATAATGGCATTGAGGCGATTTATCGCCAGAAGAGGAAAACCAGCCGTTATATACAGCGATAACGGGACGAATTTCAAAGCTGCGAATAAAGAATTATTGAAAGCATGCGAAGAATGCTATGAGGGCACGAAAAATGAGTCATTTAAGAAATATATTAAATGGAAATTTATACCTCCGGGAGCACCGCACATGGGTGGCGCCTGGGAAAGGTTAGTAAGATCGATTAAAATTGCGTTGACCGCTACGCTCAAGGAAAGGAGCCCACGGGAGGAGGTTCTGCATACGCTGCTTTTAGAAGCGGAGCATACGGTAAATTCCAGGCCTCTGGTAACATTCAGTATGGATAGTCCTGAAGAGGGTTTGACACCCAATCATTTTCTTCTGGGACGCTCATGTGGTGATCGACCACCTGGATTATTTTTAGAGCAACATCTGACGGGTCAACTCAATTGGAAAGCTGCACAAAGGTTAGCCGACCATTTTTGGACAAGATGGTTAAAAGAATACATGCCTACTTCAATACCTCGAACAGGTAATAACGGAAAGTTCATGGAACCTAAAGAAGGTGATATTTTTTTGATAATAGATCATTCGTTGCTACGAAATACGTGGCCGAAAGGCAAAATTAGTAGAACGCTACCGGGACCAGACGGTCACACCAGCGTGGTTGACATCATTACTAACATAGGTATCTTGAGGAGACCTACATACAGAATAATAGTGTTGGTACCGGCGACGCCTCCCAAATAATGGTGCTTACGCACGGAGTGGAGATTGTTGGCGACGCGCCTATAAGAATATTTCAGTTTATTAAGTCAACCGATGACGAATAGTTTCTAAAAGGCAAATTGTCCAATAGCAATGTTCTAATAAGAAAATGCTTAGTTAAATTTTAAAGAATGTCGAATTAATGATATGAAGGTCTTGGGTTCGACTCCCAGGCCGGACTAGTTTATTGTTTTCTTAAGTAATATCTCTTAATAAATTCAAAGGAATATTAAAGTGAAGTTAGAGATCGGATTTGTTCCCCGGTCGAGATGATCACTCTGTGCATAAATAGAATTAACGGAAATTAATTGCATAAGTATTGCCTTATATGAGTTTGATATGTTTTGTATGAAAATAAATGCCTATTTGCTATGATTGATTTATGAGAACATTCACTTATATTGTTATCTGATAAGAAACATGATAACTGATAAGAATCTGATTAGAAATAGTTTCCCAGAGTTTGAAAATTGTGTAGAAGCATATATTCACCTAATACTGTCGATATTGGTGTATATTAGACTTTTCATTTTTTCTGATAGTCGAGAGCCGTGCAAAGCTAGTTGTTCAAATAGTGTGAGTTCACGGACGCGCTAAGCCACGCCCTTAGGAGGCCAAATATGTAAAAATTTAAATATTTGTAATTTCAGCAATTTATGTAAAAATGACTTGTGAAACATTTCAGATTGATTCTACGTGCAAAAGAGGTGAATTCTGTGTTATTTTTATGTGAAAATTCCTGTGTATAAGTGAAATAATGATAGTTTGTATAAGAAATTTAAAAGTGTTTTAATAGTGAAATGAATAGAGAAAATGTAAATTAAACTGTTGTATTGGTTAACTTATGTATAATTTCAAGTGGAAAACATTGTTTTAACTTTCTATGTTAAATATTTGAGAAATTACGACTTTAAACTTGTGAGTAAAATAGGCATATTTTGTTAAATAAATAATAGGTTTTTTGTGATATGAAAATGTAATGTATATCGTAGTGTAGATATTGTTTTGTGCTATCTATACAGGTAAATTATGTTGATTTATGACTTATGCAAATAAAGTAATTAAGTAAAACGTGAGAGAGTAATAGAACAAATTCATGTAATTGAGTTGGGCAAGCGCTCGAATGGCGCGGCTCACTTTCGCGTATAGATCTGGGGTAGCTCAGTAAATAAGTTTTATTGCAATTCGTTCGGGAATCCTTCGGGAAAGTTCGCGAAAAAAGTTCGGGAATCTTTCGGGAAATATTCGAGAAATAAGTACGAAAATCCTTCGGGAAAAGTGCAAGACCAGCAGTCAATAGAAGAAGAAAGAAAAAGTGTAGGGAAGTGATAGGGAAAAGTAATTACTCTCTCACGGAACGGTTTGAAGATAATTGCTGTTTTATTCCCAAGAAATTCATCCCTCAAAATTATACAGTCCACATCGAAGAATTAAGGCGTTGGGACCGGGACGACTTCGGAAGACCCGTAATCCCCGTCTGAACCTATTTGCTTAAAAGGAAGAGGTTATCGCCCTTGTGTGTTACTCCGTTGCGGAGATCACATACGTTGTTCCCGAACATAACGTAGGCGTTATAGGAGGCCGGATCGAGAGAAGACTCGATTCCCCCTTCTGTTTCTTAGTTGAACGTTTACACACCATTTGGTTCCTTTTCAATCTTCATTATAGCCTACCAAAAGCCGGACATTGAAGCTATATTCATTCATATATTGCCTCATAGGAATACAGTTATCAGATTCCCCACGCTTGGGGGCGGGTTGGTAACCGCAAATGTTTTATTATTTTAGTTGTTATCAGGAATTTATTGCTGCGCATCTGAAGTTACACTGCCGTCGTACGAGAGAAGGGCACATATATCATTTTGGTCAAACTGAGATAATTGAGATTAAAGTTTTACAATATTCTGCTTCATAGTGTAGAAACCTATCGCTTAAAAGAAAAAAAATACTGGTGATGTATGCGTGAAGGTTAGTACTATTATATTTTTTACTTTTTAATTTTTATATATAATTAATTATTAAATAAATTAAAAAAAAATCCTTTCAACTTAAAAAAATATTTTAAAAATACCACTTACTACAAAGAAAAGGCATAGTTAACCAAATGTGACCTTTCTTTTTAATATTTCAAGCAAATCGGTCATTGATTCTAAAAGAAAGGGCACATTTGTCTAATTGCGCCTTTTTTAGTGTAAATTGACTTAATGTTTTCTACAAAAAAAAGCAAATAATCATCTGAAGAAAGTTTAATAAACTATAAAACATATTTATAATATTATCATGCTATTTCTGGTTAGCTTATCCAAATAACTGAAACAAAACTTAACAAATCTTCTTCTAGGACACCAACATTTAAACAAAAAAAAAACGTTCTTAATATTCAATAGTTATTTATAAATTATTGGGGATAAGCATCTACATACAATTTTGGTTAACAAATAGAACTGATGAATTAGAAACAAAAAATGCTAATACTTAAACTCAATTACACTTTTTGTTTAGTTAGATACCTAAGGAAATTAAAAATTGATTACTTTTATTCTTTTTGCAAATAGTTACTCTAAATCACAATATGAAAAATAAATCAAAAGTAAGCAGTAAAAGAGGCAGTAATTAGGAGCATAAATTTTGGTTTTGAACTTTTATATAATTATAAAAAACAATAAATAATTAGAATAAGCTCTAATAGAGTAGCTTATACTCTATTAGAGCTTATTCTAATTATTTATTGTTCATTTACAGGAAATAGCTTACACCCGTAATTATTAAAGGCACTCGTAGTTTAATATTTTTAAAAATACTATTATTATTATAAAAATTAAATGTAACTATAACAAACATAACATGGCACTTGGTTGAATTATCACAATGCAATATATTGGTAATAACTATAAAAAAGTATAAAGAAAATTAAATAATCAGTTTTGCTTAAAATATTAATTTAAAAAATAGTCTTTTATTTCAGTTATCTTAAATATCTGTGAGATCAGCTGAACTGTCGTTAACGGGTAGGGTTTCCCAAAAATCTCTTCTGTTGTCAGGCATGACTGGCCCAAGCTTGGAGAGTATAGCTGATTTCCTCTCAGATGTTATACCTCGTGGAGAAAGCTTCTGCTTAGGCAATGGAATGCCAATTTTAAGATTTTTAATTCTCAAGAAATCCAATTCTATTTGCTCTTCAGTGTCTTGGCTGTTCTTGTAGAACATCGAATTGCTCCCACACCAAAAAGTGATTTCAGACATGTTTCTTAAATAAGCTCGCGGCACAGTGTTGTAATTTATACGACGAAGAGCAGTCTTCAAAGAGCAGTCTTTCTTTTTATGAACTGTGGAAATGTA
>CAJQZP010000285.1:0-34448 GCA_907164705.1 Parnassius apollo
GGGTGCCTCTATAGGTCCCATAGCGGTAATGCCGAAACAGACCGACTCTTCGACCACGTCCAAATGGCTGCAGATTCGTTGCTACAGCAGATCCCCTCCGCAGAGATCGTGATCCTCGGCGACTTTAACGCCCATCACGCCAAATGGCTCGGTTCACGTTTAACCGATCATGCGGGGAGATCTGTTCATGATTTTGCCTTGGCATATGGTCCGACACAACTGGTTACTTCGCCTACGCGGATTCCAGATGTGGAGGATCATGCACCTTCCCTGTTGGACCTTCTGCTGACCTCTCAGATATCAGATTTCCGTCGACGCCCCTTTAGGCTCCTCGGACCATTGTCTGGTCCGGAGTGTGGTGCCACTCACGCTGAAATCGCGGTTGCATTCTGCAGGCTGCCGCCGTGTTTGGCACTATAGGTCAGCCGATTGGGATGGGATGCGGTCTTTCTTTGCATCCTACCCTTGGGGGCGGGTTTGCTTCTCGCCGGATGATCCCAACGTTGTTGCGGATTCTGTCGCTGATGTGGTACTTCAGGGTATGGAACTTTTTTATTCCTTCCTCTGTGGTGCCAATTGGAGGCAAATCTCAGCCATGGTTTGGTCGCTCCTGTAAAATAGCATCATGCTATAAGCAGGAGTGCTACCGAGCCTGGGCTGACGCATCAGCGTCCAGGGATGTAAACACCAGCGCTCTAAAAAAGAAGTATAATTCCGCCTCTAGGTCCTTCAAAAGAGTCATTGCCAAGGCAAAGTCAGAGCACATAGGCAGAATTGGCGAGAGACTAATTCGTCTTCCTTCTGGAACCCGTGCATTCTGGTCTCTCGCCAAGGCTGTCCAGGGGGAATTTCTGTCAGCCATCTCTTCCATCTCTGCACAGGGAGGACGAATCACTGGCCCACACCGCAAAGGAGAAAGCCGATCTTCTAGGCTCTTTCTTTGCGTCTAACTCGACTCTCGATGACGGGGGGAGTACGCCGCCGACCATCCCGCGGTGTGAGTGCTCCATGCCGGAAGTGCAGTTCACTCAGCGCTCGGTTCGCAAAGCACTCCTCTCCCTGGACATCAATAAGTCGAGTGGGCCTGATGGAATCCCCCCAATTGTGCTGAGGACGTGTGCTCCAGAGTTGGCACCGGTTTTAACGCGTCTTTTCCGGTACTCCTACTCCCTAGGCGTAGTCCCAAAATCATGGAAGACGGCTTTCGTCCACGCGATCCCTAAAAAAAGGCGACCGCTCAGACCCGTCCAACTACCGGCCTATCGCCATCACCTCCTTGTTCTCCAAAACAATGGAGTCCATTGTAAACTGCCAGCTCATGAGGTACCTTGAGGATCACCAGCTGATTAGTGACCGTCAATACGGTTTTCGCCGTGGTAGGTCAGCTGGTGATCTTCTGGTCTACCTAACTCACAGATGGGCGGAGGCAGTAGAGTCCAAGGGGGAGGCATTGGCCGTTAGTTTGGACATTGCAAAGGCCTTCGATCGGGTTTGGCACAAAGCGCTTCTTTCGAAGCTCCCTTCCTATGGGCTTCCCGAGAAATTGTGCGATTGGATCACCAGTTTTCTTGCAGATCGGAGCATCAAGGTCGTTGTAGACGGTGCTAGCTCCGATTGCAAGCTTATTAATGCTGGTGTTCCACAGGGCTGCGTGCTATCGCCAACGCTGTTTCTTCTGCATATCAATGATATGTTGCAAACCCGTAGCATTCATTGCTATGCAGACGACAGCACTGGTGATGCTCTTTACACCGGCCGAGCCAATATTTCTCGGGAAAACGTCTCTGAGTGCCGGGACAAACTTGTGTCTGAAGTCGAGTCTCTGCTGGACAGAGTCTCGGATTGGGGGGCGACTAAATCTAGTCCAGTTTAACCCCCAGAAGACACAAGTTTGCGCGTTAACCGCTAAAAAGAACCCCTTTGTCGTATCCCCTCAGTTTCAAGGCACTCCCCTTGTTGCCTCAGCCAGTATCGGAATCCTCGGCGTCGACATATCGAGTGACGTGCAGTTTCGTGGTCACTTGGAAGGGAAGGCCAAATTGGCCTCTAAAAAGCTTGGCGTGCTCAGCAGAGCGGGACAGTATTTCATGCCGGCACACCGCCTGCAACTTTACAAGGCGCAGGTTCGGCCGCTCATGGAATACTGTTCCCATCTCTGGGCTGGGGCTCCCCAGTACCAGCTCCTTCCACTTGACCGCATCCAGCGCAGAGCGGCTCGAATCGTCGACGACCGAGTGCTTTCCGATCGGCTCGATTCACTGGCGCTGCGAAGAGATGTTGCATCTCTTTGCATATTTTATCGCATCTATCACGGGGAGTGCTCTGAGGAATTGTTCGGATTAATCCCAGCCGCCAAATTTCGTGAACGCACTACACGGCAAACGTCCCGATACCATCCACACCATCTGGATGCTTGGCGGTCCACCACTGTACGTTTCAAAAGGAGTTTTCTTCCGCGTACAACCTCTCTGTGGAATAATTTACCACCGGTGATTTTTCCGGACCGATACGACCTGGGGACCTTCAAGAAAAGAGCTTACTCCTTTCTAAAGGGCCGGCAACGCACCTGCAATTCCCCTGGTGTTGCAGTTGATCATGGGCGGCGGTAGTCACTTAACATCAGGTGAGCCACTTGCTCGTTTGCCCCCTCTTCTATATAAAAAAAAACACCGGATCTGGATGTTAGTCCTTGAGCAATTTATGTTTGTAAGCTGCCTCCACAATAAAGAAAAAAAATCCTAGTGTAATGTTTAAAAAAAAGAAAAAAATCCCTTGAGTCAAAAGTTGCTTGTTCTCATTGGGTGAAGAGATCTAATAATAATAATAATAAGCATTAAGAATTTGCATTCACAAAGCTATATTATGCGAAGCCAGATTTTCAGCTGTAACTGTTATAAAAACCAAATATCATTTAAAAATCAATGTGGGACAAGAAACGAGGATTGCAGTATCAAGTGTTATCCCGCGACTTAAAAAATGTGTGTTAATCAGCATTTTGTTTTTTATTTTTTGGCAATTATACTTATTATTCTTTCGTCAAGGTTGTTTTCATTTCGATGTCTTATTAGCTTCATTCCACACATATATGGAAAATAGCGCTGCGTCAAAATACTAAGCCCGCGAGTGTGGCGTGAACTGGTTAAGTTTGGGAGCCCCCGACTTAGGAGATTTGATTTTTGTTATGTAATTTGAATTTTTATTTAAAACAATATAAGAAAATTTTAACGTTAAATTATTTTGCCTGGTGCCGATATAACTAGGTATTTTAGTAATTTTAAAAAAGTTTATCCTATACCTTTAAATGAACAATTCTTGTATATATATATATATATATATATATAAAAAAAAAAAAAATATATATATATAAATTGCGTGTCACGTTGTTTGTCTGCGATGGACTGCTAAACTACTTAACCGATTTTAATCAAATTTGCACACCGTGTGTAGTTTGGTCCAACTTGAGAGATGGGATAGCTTTTTTGCTCATAAGTGACCCACAATGTTTTTGCAAATTTAAGAATTTTTTATAGGACATGACAAAGGGTCGTCGCAAAGGGCATAACAACGTCTATAGTATATGTATAAAGTATAAACGCCGCCATCTCGCATATATTATATAAAGACTCCCTTCTTTGTTATAAAAAAAATATTTTGCTTATATATCCTCTATATATATATATATATATATATATATATAAGAATCTCGGAAACGGCTCCAACGATTTTCGTAAAATTTAGTGTCCAGGGAGTTTCGGGGGCAATAAATCGATCCAGCTAGGATCTATTTTTAGAACATGTACTTTTGTCCGTACTTTTTTGTGTCGTAGAAGGTAAATTTCGACAGATCGCTAACGATTGTAAATAGCTCAGGTGGGATGTCGGTCGGACATGATATCAGAGTTCCGTGGTTCGCGTCGTGTCTCTGGTCCGGCTTTTTTCCTTTTTTTATTCAAGTTCCCTTCTATTGTGAGAAAATCTATTATTTCAAGCCCTTTTGTTAGTATTTTTTAAAACTAATTGCACTCATGATTTTTTATTCAAATAACCAGTTCAGTTTTTTCTATTCTGTCAATAAGATCAAAAAATATTATTTATGTACTGACGAAAGTATGTAATTTATAAATGTAATTTCAAAAAAAAAAACCGAGCAAGGCTCGTTCATCCGGGTACTAGTTTATAAAGTAATTAGTTTATGATAAAATAACAACATATAGGAACATAGCAGTGATAGATGTAGATTGTATCTTAAACAATTATATTTACTCTATTACCATTATCCAGGGAGAAAACAGAGAAATACGAGTACGTGTGTATAGACTAATCGTCTCCCGGATATCCCTTTTAATGTTAGTACCTATGCCCTAGAGGTTCCTACGAACGGTAGCGCGAATATTTTTATTGTATCCCTTTTTGAATTCAGTGGTAAACATAGTTCTGGACCGAGCCTAGACTCGCAACATCTTTTATACAGCGCCAATTATGTTGATAAACTTCAGAATGAGGCGTCCTTTACCGATTCTACCGCTCACTTCTGCAGCATAAATGTACTTTGTTTCTGTCTACGTGTCCAAACTACCGAAGCATCA
Source organism: Parnassius apollo (assembly GCA_907164705.1). NCBI lineage: Eukaryota > Metazoa > Arthropoda > Insecta > Lepidoptera > Papilionidae > Parnassius > Parnassius apollo. Next base: position 4,587 of record CAJQZP010000285.1, read on the forward strand.
TTTTTTAATCCGTGTCGCAAAATCTGACAAACCACAAGCAATAAGCCTTTTCCGAGTCCATAATGCACAGAAAATTATCTTAGTTTTGGCCAAAAACTTCTCTTTGATCATGCGCATAGAAAAGTCTTGATCCGTATATCCATCCACTTTTTCCAGTCAGTTTCTTTGATAACTCTTTCAACCAACAGCTTAGTATACAGTTTCACACAATGCCAAGAACTCTTGTTTCATGGTAGTTTTTACAATCTTGGTCTATATACTAGCTAAAGACGTAATTCTCGAAGTTGTTGGTAGTTAGTATCGCTCACTCACTAAATATTTTTTGTATCGAGGTTGTTGTTGTCAAGAACCTTTTATCCCTGTTAGCGTTAAAACCCTCGTAGAAGTGAAGAGAATCATAAAACATAAAGTGTTTTTATAATTTTCTACGCAACGTAATAACGAACTTGAAAGAATTAAATGAATAGACACCAATATTTAAATTCAATTAAAAACTAAAATATAGATTATCACCCCCGGGAAATAAAAATATAATGGCTCGTTATCAGTAAAACTGTTATCTGGTTCTATACACTTACCTTATCAAATATATATACATAATTGCACATAGTACGTAATAGTAGGATTACGCTGCTATTATATACAGGTATTCTGTGAGATTGTGGTCATCCTACGGTCGAGTTACAAACGTAATATTGCAGCATAGCTCTACCATACTGAATTTATTGCAGCGAATGGCGACAGATAACATAGTCATCTCTCAAAGACTCTTATTTGCGCCATTTAAGTACACAGTTCTGTTACCTCTGATGCCGCTCCGGTGCTAAATGTCCATGTACCTACCCTCTATCAGACCCTTATAAGTGCACGTCAAAGTGTCTACGTCACTCTCTCGACTCTGAGCTGCTACTGAGAATTATGGTCTGACCCGGAATTCGAACTCGTCGAACTCTATGATTAGCAGTCGCGCTAACGAGCACTAAAACAACGAGGCAGTCATAAAAATATAATAAGGTCTATACTTTCCTTTTTTAGTTAATGTAAAAAAATTCTGAATACAAAAGTACAAAAAGGGACGTATGTAATCAAAAATTGTAGAAAGGGAGTATGTCTGTCAAAATGTATGCAAGTATGATCTACGCACGCTCCATTGAACGTCAGCCTACATGAATATTCAGGCAGACGTTCCTTTATGTACTCTTATACTGATAGCATACGTAATTTACGTGTCCCATATTTCCGTTCACGCGAATGGTTTACTTACAATTATTCGCTAGTAATATATAAGTCAATGTTATTTAAGTCAAGATTAACAAAATGACAGCGGTGTATTGATGACGTCTTAGGGGATTTTGGTTTTAAAAATGTTTGTATTAATTGTGACGCGACTTTGTAGTTTTAAGTAACGATATACCACGTAATCAGTGATGAAGTGAAGCAGTGAAGAAACTTGCACGTCTGATAAATAAAAAAATAATGATATTTGAATACCGCAAACACGTATTTCGGTAGCCCGGTGTCTTCTTCATTCCTGTTCCAAAGACCTTTGAGAACGAGAGGAAATTGTAATCAAAAAAAAGCTTTTTTTTTAAAGTTATGGATATTTTTATGGTATAAAATAACAAAAGAGAAAGTAAAACAACTTTACAAGTTTTCAATCAGTGTTACAAAAAAGACTTTTTATAATATCACACTCATCATCCCAATCAGAAAGATAGACAACGCATCGCTATGCGCTACGACGCCGCCCACAAACGGTATGGGAGTGCGATGTACACGGGAAAGCCGTATTGCTACAACAAACCCGCTTACCACCGGCACTAAGATGTTATTTGTTTACCTCCATCGACCAATTGCTCGTGAAGCAGCACACACGCCACCATAATATTCCTTTTGGAGTCCCTAATAAGGACTAGTCATTTTGCTACAGTACTAGGAGCAGTCGGTCACCCGACCACCCCATACAATGCTTATGCATCAGGGAGACCTTCAATAATAGTGCTTTTGTATCATAGACCTTACTTTCATAAGTCATTCATATATCGGTTTCGAACCCACGACCCTACTATTGTAATGCATATTCATTATAGAGACCTTCTATAGTATTGCTTTTGTATCATAGACCTTACTTTCATAAGTCATTAATATATAGAGTTCGAACCCACGACCCTACTATTGTAATGCATATTCATCATAGAGACCTTCTATAGTATTGCTTTTGTATCATTGACTTTACTATCATAAGTCATTAATATAGGACTAGTCATTGTGCTACAGTACTTCAGGCAGTCGGGCTCCCGACCACCCCATATATATGTACAACTGCAGGTATGTAACATATCGTACATAAGTCAATGTTTTTTTATATCGATCGGTAAGATTATTAAAACTTGTTTAAATTTTAAAACATTCAGTATGTATGCAGTTTTTTATACTCTTTTTAATGATTACACTTTTGAAAAGTCCAATGCTGAACATACATAGATTGCCTCTTAGCCCGACAACTGCGGAATACATGTGGTAATCGGTAATAGTAGATTTCTCTTACGCCGCCACTTAAGGACAGTGTTGTGTAATTGAGAAAAATTGACAACTGTAGTTCATAGGCTGTCTTTTTCTTCATGATCTCGTCTATTGTTCTTTTCTTGTGAGAGGGATTTGCCTAAATCACCATGCTTTGTGGGTAAATGACAGCTATAACTGAAATGTTATCCAATTTCAGATGTTACTTTTGTCGATACTCTCTCCATATCAGGTTAGTTATTTTATATCTAGCTTGACACAATTACTGATCTCACCATCTCACAAAGACCAAAAGATTTTAGTAACTGCTGATCATTGGTCTCCACCATAAATCACTAAGTAAGGGGAATAAATATCATAGTTGCCACGCTTGGCATAGGGGTTAGTAGCTGCAGTATATCATTATCTCAGTCGTCACATCAGAAAGATGCTGGTGCCAGCTCCTGTTTAATTTCACTTTATCACATCTTAAGATACTCATGGGATGATATGGTGCAGTTGATTATCTTACGTTGCCACTACACAGGAACGACATATTGATCAGTCCTGTAATTCTTATCTTATTTCTCAGAAGTGACAACGCGTCTTTGTTTGTTTGTAATTGGCTACAGTGCCTATGGACAGCATTGTCCATTTACTGTCAAGTGGATCAAGTGGATTTAAAAAAAAAGAAGAGAAGCGAACGCTGCCATCATGCTCTTACAAAAGTAAAGTAAGAGAATTCTATTCTATTTGAAACTGTAAAACCCACCTAGAACAGTGTCAATTTTTTGTATGTATAATTAAAAAAGTAGGGGAGGGTTCGTTAAAGTGGCCCAGGCGAGTAAAGTGGCCACCTTTCTTTTAAGAACCAACCAAGTAGCGCCATTTGTCAATGGCTTATGGCCGACGCCATATTGCTCCAGTAAACACCCACGCGCTCAGTTCACGCCGACAGATTTCATGACAAAAAAGGTGGTTTTTGTGGTCTCTGATCTAAGGTAAGTGGTTTAGACATTGCAATAATTTACTGCGTTCAATATAAATACAAAACAATCTGTTTAATCAGTTAATCCCTCTAATGATACAACCGTCTGCACCCTAACTGTTTATTTCACGGTAAAGAGGGACAATATAACCACATTTGACATTTGAGTCGGGTTTTTTCCGTATCATGCCGTTTCGGGTAAAGTGGCCTATTAGGCCACCTTGTGCTAATTATTCTTGTAATTTTTGTTTTTCTGTCGTATAACATAAATAATGTTTTGTATTGTTTTAGATATGCCAAATACATATAAACGGACGTCGCAGCAGCAGACATGGGACCTGATTGCGATAGAAAAAGCTATCAGAGCTATAAGAAACGAAAAAATGAGGATTTTGTTCTTAAGAATATTTTTGTGTGATTAATGAAGAATGAAAAATAATTAATAATGAATAAACTTTTAATCCCTTAGTCGCATTTGATTATTTCCTGAGTAAAACTTAAATAAAACTTAAATTAATCTAAGAATAATTGCATTTTATTGAGACTAGGCCACTTTACCCAACCTGGGTAGGTAAAGTGGTCCTTTTTCCATTTCGGTTTAATTATAACTTAAAAAGACTATAAAATGTCTTGATATAAGTCAAAATAAGTTTGAGAGACTACATTAATAAAGTAACGTAATTTTTTTTGATATTTATCTAATCGGCAGTCATTCAAGGATTAGGGTGGCCACTTTACTCGACCTTCCCTCGCAACACTCACTTATCTTGTCTCTTTGGTACTAATGCAACACTCGTTAAGGGGCGTTTTAAACTCAAGCGGCTATTCTTAGTCGTATAGACTCAATTTATTATTCTTTTATCTTACTCTTTGGCTTCTACTTATACCATAATTAATTGTCTCTGTTTACTGAGGGCGAAGTTACTCTCAGGTTCGTAAGAATGAAACCTTGCGGTTTGATTTAAAAAATGTTACAGCTGACATATGCTCACAGCTGGGCACAAGCCTCCTCAAATTACTTAAGGAACACATTAATCATGGAACAAAATGTCCGCTATGAAAATATAAACATATGTCGCGTCAAAGGTGTTTTCTTCACGCTCCGACATGGTTTTATGTAAATGTGGGCACACGAACGAAAGATGATTTAAATCAAAAATAACTTTATTTAGACTAGTGGTTGTACACGAGAAACAAACGCGTGCGTCGGTAGCGAGCGTCCGCTCCGGCTGTCCGAACTCAACTGCCACAACACTCGGTCCCTTCTCTAGCCCTCGCTGCATCCCCTCTACCGACGATCGTGTCCAAGCGGTAGGGCGCGCTTGCGTTTCCGGTAACGATATTATTGATTCGCAAAGCTAATTGTTAGATGGCGCTGCTTGTAGCACTATGGCGCCATCAATCCACGACACGGCCATCCCTGACTAGCACCCGTCCTCGGGTGCAGTGCCTGTGGACAAAATATGCTCAGAGAATAACTTAGCTCGGCTATCCTGCCAACGAAAACGAGGTTGATTCCAGATGGTACTTTATTTCTCCTAAATCTAAGTACAGTAATCAACTGCCATGATTGACAAAGCCCTATTATTAGGGCTTCTTACACAGTGCTTCCTGCACTACATGATTTATTTTGAAAGGCCCGATCAACAAGTTCCAACACAGCAATTCTGACAATTTTGTTACTCTTTACCATAATTCATAAGCAATGAATACTCAACTCGTGAAACTTTCATTGAAATCTGTGCACCAGCACAGACCAGAATCGCACCAACGATTCTTTACATATCTGCCGTCACATATGCCAGAATCGCACCAACGATTCTCCACATATCTGCCGCCACATACGCCACAACACATGAGGGGCTCTGTGCACCAACACAGGCCAGAATCGCACCAACGATTCTTTACATATCTGCCGCCACATATGCCAGAATCGCACCAACGATTCCCTACATATCTGCCGCCAAATATGCTACAACACATGAGGGGCTCTGTGTACCAACACAGACAGAAATCGCACCAACGATTTCCTACAGACCCATCGCCACATGTTACTCATGAGGTGCGGTCTACAGTTTCGAGTATGAGTATACATGCCATTCTTAATTAGATTTGGTTTCACTATCGCTGTCATCAACTATGACGTCTAATTCTCGAGGAACTTGGTGATCGGGGACCTTCCTCACACGATCATGGGGGTATTTGTAGGTTCGCTTAGAGTCAAGCGCCTTTAGTAGGTATCTATCCCCATCTAACACATCGATAATCTTAAAAGGACCTTTAAACTTGGGATCTAATTTCGTTTGATTCCTCTCCTCATTTTCAATTAAAACGTAATCATTGATAGCTAATTTACAAACCCGAGCCTTATTTCGGTCAAATCGATTTTTATCATAATTGGCATTTTTTTTGATATTCTGTGTCGCGTGCTCTCTGATCTCATCCAAGTTAAATTCTGTCACATCATCATCATCGGTGGTTACTAAACTAAGCGGTCGTGCTACCCTTCCTATCATCAACTCTAGAGGGCTATATTTAGTCACCCTATTAATAGTAGAGTTCATGGCCAGCTAAACCTCTCCTAATGCGTCCTGCCAAGAACGGTCACGACTAGTCTCTACCGCTGTTAAGATACTCTTAAGCGTACTCATTACCCTCTCGACCTGACCATTAGCACGGCTGCCTCCAGCAGCTATCAAGTGCAACTCGATGCTATTAGAAGTACAGAAACTAGAAAAATCTTTGCTTGCGAAGCAACGACCCTGATCTGCTATTATGCGTTTCGGTGCACCAAACAGAGCTATACAGAAATTAATAGCACGAATACTACTATTAGTGTTGATGTTTAGCGAATGACGAAGTAGCACAAATTTGGTAAACGCATCTAATATGACAAACACGTACTCCTTGATGTCATTCTTCCCAGATAATTTACCAGAAGCGTCAATATGGATTGTGTGCCATGGGATATTGAACTTGGGAATCGGGTGCAGTTCTGCTTGAACTTTACCCGAGTGGGGCTTCGCTACTTTACATGTGATGCAGTTGTCCACAAATTTCCTCACATATTTCGACATGCCTTCGAACCAGTAGTGTTCGTAAATCTTTTCGAGAGTTTTCTCCCATCCTAAGTGCATGACAGACTCATGGACGTTATTAATAACAGACCACCTAAGCGATCTAGGTACAATAGGCAGCCATCGAGTGCGACCGTTACGCTGAATTTGGCGATATAGAATGTTTTTACGAACTTCGTAGGTTTTGCGAGTTTCCTCAGGAAAAACTTCGTTACGAAGATCAGAAACGATCTTACTAATCTCTTCGTCCTTTTCCTGTTCAGCTTGCAACCAGTTACTAGAAAGCTCAGCTAAATCGATACGCTTTTGTTCCACACGAGTGAAAGCCACTTTGGGCTTAGGGAGGGGATTTCTAGACAGGAAGTCTACATGGCTCATCCTACTGCCTTCACGATGGACGATATCAAACTCAAATGACTGCATGTAGGCCCACCAACGATGAACTCGTGGAGACAAGTCAGTTTTGCTTTTAGAAGCTTTAACAGAACTGCAGTCTGTCACAACGGTAAACTTACGACCTAGCAAATAATGTCGAAAATGCTTTATGACATTGAACACAGCTAGCGTTTCTAACTCAAATGAATGAAACTTTGATTCGGCTGGGGAGGTACGACGACTATAATAAGCAACCACATGTTGTATCCCATTAATCTTTTGAATAAAAATAGCACCATATCCTTCAGCACTAGCATCGGTGTGTAACTCTATTGGATGTGCAGGATCAAATATCGTTAGAATAGGCTTACTGGTTAAATAAGAAATAATTTTCTGACGAACAGCCTCATGGCTAGGTTCCCACTCAATGGACCTGTCCTTGCCACTCGTTAGACGAAATAGAGGAGCCATCGTTTTTGAGAACTGTGGCACAAATTGTCTGAAATAAGTGGCCAGCCCTATGAACTGTCTTAGCTGAGTGATGGTTTTAGGCGGGGGAAGTCTGGACAAAGCTGCAATTTTATTTGGGTTGGGACTGATTTGGCCGTTCTCAACAACAAAGCCTAAATATTCTACCCGTCGCTTAAGAAAGGAACACTTAGCAAGATTTAGGGAGAAACCAGCTTTTGTTAATTTATCTAGCACAGTGCGAAGACGAAATAAATTCTCCTCCACAGACGATCCTATCACTAAAATGTCGTCGACGTATGTCACAGCATAGCTGTTAGCAAGATCGCCTAATGCCTTCATCACTGCACGTTGATAAACTGAGCTGGCATTTTTCAAACCGAACGGCATGGTCAAATATTCCCACTGACCATCAGGTGTGATGAATGCAGTGCGCTCTATCGATTCAGGATGCACTGGAATCTGGTGATAGCCTGACAACATATCGAGACACGTGAACCATGTAACACCACCTAACCTAGATATAAGGTCCTCTATCAACGGCAGTGGAAACCTATCCGATACAGTGTTGTCGTTCAGCTCCCTGTAGTCGACACACATGCGATCTGAACCATCTTTCTTCTTGACAAGCAACACTGGACTAGAAAAGGGTGAACAGCTTGGCCTAATAATACCTGCTTCCTCTAGTTCACGAACTTTAGCAGTAACAACTTCACGTTCGTTTGCACTAAGCCTATAAGGGCGACGTTTAACCGTTCGACTAGGATCTATAAGCCTGATTTGCAACTGTCCTGTCGTTACACGGGATTTAGGTACACCATTAGAAAACGAAGATGAATATTCTGACAAAAGATCCATTAATTGGGAACGAAATTCTGGCGGAACGTCTGTGTCAACTTTATTTGAATCAATTTGATAATTAGTATCCGTCTTGGGCTTATTTGAAGCATCACATAATCTCACAACCTTATTACGACACAAAACAACGCTATGAGACGTCATACTAACGTTGAACCCCTGATCTAAAATCTCGCGGCCGATTAAGATATCATTTTTAAGACAACTATCCGGTACAACATGAAATAATATCTCTAACCGTAAATCGTTAATTATAACTTCAGATAAAATTTGTAGGGTACTTTGTACGCTAACGTGACCGATTCCGGTTAAATTTACAATATTATTTACTCGCTTGCCACTAAACTTTGACGCAACACAATCTTTGATCAGAGAGCATTCGGCACCAGAATCGTAGTAAAATGGGTATGACTCACCAGCATTCATCAGCACACCGCTGGGATTGCTGACATAACAAACGTCAACACGTCGCTCACTGGTTGCCGCTGCGGCAGGCGCTACCCCAGAACTGCTTGATCCACCCGCCGCGCTGGTGCCCGCACTATTACTTCGTGGACATTTTGCTGCAAAATGTCCGGCGTTGCCGCATCGAAAGCAGATGATGTCCAAACGCTGTTTTGGTCCTGAAGAACTTGACGCCGAGATGGTGGTATTGGCTGTTTTGCTTTTCACCTCATTTCTTGATCGACAGTCAGATGCTCGATGACCTAGTTTACCACAGTTGTGACACTTCAGCGTTGTCGACTGAAACTTGGATCGCTTGAACTCTGGAACGGCGTCGGTTGAGTTAACCGTTGAAGCTTTCCTTTTCAAAAACGAGAGCGCTTGAAGTTCACACTGCAGCTTGTTCCTGTTGTTGACTTCGGTAGTAAACACCAGCCTCTGAATACGCCCATCAAATTGTGCCATGTGAGCAAGCACCGTAGATATGGCAATCTGCTCAGTGCTCATGTTTTGCCAGCGTGATGTGAGCGTTGAAAGCAATCGGGCAGCGTACGCGGCATAACATTCACCTTCCTTGGGCTTGCCATTCATCATTTTGACAAGAGTAGCGGCTGGTGTGTCCACACAATCGTACCGGGATAAAAACAGGCTTTTGAAGTCACACCATGTCATCCCCGCAAACGACACTTGCGCCAGCCAACGTGAAGCACTACCTTTCAGAGCCTTGCTTAGGGTAATTATTAGAGCACTTCTCCGAAGCGGTACCTCCGATAGGCACAGATCCGCTGTAGTACACCAGGCACGTGCGTCTACATCCGGCTTATCAGGGTCAAATTCAGGCAGAGAAATATACTTGGTACCTGCCGGGCCCTTGATGGCTTCTATCAAGGACATCATATTCTGGTTTTGAACAGCCAGCAGCTCCCGAAGCATGTTCTCGTCGCACCGTGACGACATCGCTCCAGTCTCCGTGTTTTCTTCAACTCGGGTGTATCCCACTTCTGATGTCGCGTCAAAGGTGTTTTCTTCACGCTCCGACATGGTTTTATGTAAATGTGGGCACACGAACGAAAGATGATTTAAATCAAAAATAACTTTATTTAGACTAGTGGTTGTACACGAGAAACAAACGCGTGCGTCGGTAGCGAGCGTCCGCTCCGGCTGTCCGAACTCAACTGCCACAACACTCGGTCCCTTCTCTAGCCCTCGCTGCATCCCCTCTACCGACGATCGTGTCCAAGCGGTAGGGCGCGCTTGCGTTTCCGGTAACGATATTATTGATTCGCAAAGCTAATTGTTAGATGGCGCTGCTTGTAGCACTATGGCGCCATCAATCCACGACACATAGATAAATATTTATGTGATAGAGAAAACACCCCATGGTGTGTTTCGGTACAGTGTGGGAATATGTAATACCACAATAAGTCGCGTGGGTGTCGTAACAGATGACAGTAGGAAAAAAACAGCAGCGTCTTTGTAATAACGACCAGAAAATAAAAAATATGGCTGCCAATCAACCTGCCAAACATTGCAACTATGGCAAATATCCACTTATGTGTGAAGAACTTTGTAAGTGGATTAAAGCTCACAAAACAAACATACAGCTAGTTTATTTATCGTTATCGTACCTCCACACCTAAATTTACAGATTGGCTCGCTAGATCCGACTGCATTAGTCTAACACCTTATTTTTCGTATTTACTTCGTAAATACAGATATTTTGTTTATTATAAAGTCACCCCTGTGGACTCAGTTGGAATGCCTTATTTCTAGTATAAATGTTCTCCAGTATTCTATATCACCATACAAAACACAGAAGCATTAAACTGTTATTTTAAACTGGTATTCCGTAAGAGCGTGGTCCTTCTACAGACGAGCCAACGTATTCATGCTACAGTTATACATAGTACCTACTCTATGTTAGCAAGCAAATGGGTATGCTCACAGAGGGAGGGCCAAGCTCGCACAGGATACTAGCGTAAAATAGTAAGGTGAGGAACGAAAATCAAACAACCTTTTTCAGGGCAACGAGGCGTTCCGTCTTATTCCTATCGAGTGTCAAAGCTTCAGCTCTGCTTTTCTTCTTCATCTATCTTATCACCGTATGGTGGCGGCGTAAGAATATTCGCTGTATGATATCACCCCGTGTCGTAAACAGAGGCAGCAGTATCTCCCTGATATGAACTCAAAACAAACCGCCCGCCAACGTGACAACTATGGTGAAATTCCCTATGAGGCAATATATGGTGATGAGTACAGGGGGGCTTATGTTCAGCAGTGAACTTTTTTAGGCTGTAATTGATCAATAGATGGATGTCTTTGGACCACGACTTATTAGACGGACCGTGTACTTGTTCATCATCCTAAAGTTTATAAAAAAAATATTCGCGTCTTTTAAATTATATCGTTACTCACGTTACACACAACTCCTCTCTCGCCTAAAGCCTTGTCGGTGCCTAGGATTGCCTTATACATCATCGGTAGTATAAGGCTGTAACTAGAGTAAAAAGATGGCAGCGAGATGCAAACAAAATTGTCATTATGTAAAATATGGCACAAGTTGTAATAACGTAGTACAAATCAAACTTTGCAATCATATCAATTTAATTAGGTGAAAGAAAACCATGTTATTATTAAATCGGTACAAAAAACAGGTAATTCAGCGAATTTCCGAAGCGACGAAAAAAATGGTAAGTTGTTGCACAAATGTAGATGTACATATAATAGAAAAAATCACGTGTGTTTTCTGTTATATTCCATCTTAGTCCTTAGGAGTGACAACGCATTTGCATTTTGACTCTTAATAAATGTGGATGTCTATGGACCATAGCATCCACGTACCATCAGGTGGAATGTGTACTCGTTTCCCAGACAAATGATATAAAAAAATAGATGATCGAGGTAAATCACCGAACTCTAAGTGAAAATCATAATATATCTGAAAAAATTCTCTTATAATATTTTAGCGCAGCATCGTTTCACTGCAGTGTTCCGGTGTAATTGCACACCAGTCGCTCTTCAAATGCTAAATAGGTAACTACATAATAAAATATCGTTACATGTGTATGTCCAAAATTTAAGCATAGTTTTGGCGTCACTTGTAATGTGCTTAGTGTTCTGTCTATATTTTTGTTGATCTAAGATGTTGACGTATGATTTTAATACATTAATGTTTTATACCTATATAAATAATAACTCAAAGTCGCCTATCACAAAGCGCTAACCTTAAACACGATCCTAATGCTTATCCCGTCAAAACCGGGATGAGTGTACAAGAAACAGATTGTTTCCCCAAAGAATTACTCTTAATCAATCCCACTTTGTTGTTTTACCCCTATCGCGTAATCTTGCAAATTCGTTCAGTTTTGCCTTGAACTTTCGATATGAAGATAAAGTGGTGTAATATACTATTGTTTCAAATTATTTACTACAATTTATGTTTTTTTTTTGTAGATACTTTACTGCGTTCAAATATTCTTAAATTATTTTATTTTCATCTAATCTAATATTATTAATAATTTATCAACTGTTTACTAGAATCCCTTTAGCGCGACTATTGTCATAAACCAGACAAATAGGTGATTTTCGACCTTACGACCACACAACGAAAAATGTGTGATATGATTAGTGTTATGAATCTAACTACAGTTTTTGTAGTTCCGCTGCAGTTTCTCTATGATTTTTTATACTGATACTTGACACTCTGCTTCACTTACTTTAAAATAATTATTGATGTCCATAATAATTCTTTGCTAAAAATTTAATTGCATAGAAGCAATTGACACAACTTTAAAGCTTGGGGTTTATTTATTGAAAGTTAAAAAGTTAAAGTTACAGCCTACTTCTTCGCACTCATGGGCACCGAACTCATGTTACTGAGGTTTTAAAGCTGGAAAAATTCTGCCGCACTGCTGATGGACTTCACATGACTTCGAAATATATTTTTTTAATTTCTATGACGTGCAGGTTTCCTCACAATGTTTTCCTTCACCGTAGAAAACGTGGTAAATCAGAACTAAAAGTTGTAACTAAATACTTCATTGGTACCAGCGGGTTTCGAACCCGGGTTGCTCGTGTACTGTAATAGTTACAGCGTGCGCTTAGCCCCTGAGCTACCAAGGTTTACCACGGCATGTAATCACTGCTGGTATATTCCCGGTTAAATAAACTTCTTAATAATTAATACCATTCAGCTCATGCTACTTCTGGTTACAATCAAAGTAAAAAGTTTGTACTAATATAAATAAAAAAACTTCAGATACAGCCACAATGCGTTGACACCCTGAGATGTAACATTGAAAACTATAATGTCTATAATGAAAATAGATTTTTACTCTTTACATGGACCCAGTTACACTTACCCTTTACCCCATATTTTCTTTACATCGGTTTACAGCTGTGAGTGCACTGCTGTTAGGTGGAAGAAAAAGATAAGAGAGAGGAACTAACCCAGATGTACTCCTCTGTGAAGAAACCTTGCGATGTAATTAAAAGTAAGTGTTTGTATAAAACTGAATTAACGAATGTCATAGTTTTTCACTTTTAAAAGAAGGATTTCACGGATTTTCGCGTTTCATTTAATTTTATTCAGGTTGATTTCAATCTGTAGTGTTTATGTAATGGCAGTGCAATAATGTCCGCTGCCCCAATTCGTCCTGTGAGAGTCGTAAAAGGTGACAGAGGAAACCGTAACGACAAAATTTATATAGCCTTAATAAGTTGCCAACCCATCTACCTAGTGTCAAAGCTATGGCAAAATCAATAGAAGCAATCTGTAGGGCAGGGCTAACTTTTATAAGCTGTAATGATAATGGTGTAGTAATTGCCTAAATATCATAAATTAAAGTAATTGTTAACCTGGGTATTGTACTACAAATTTCTTTTACTGGTTCATCGTATATTGATTCATGAAAAGAGTAGTTCTTTTTAATATTCTAAGCCAATGCTTGAATACTATCCTACCCGATGGTAAGTAACGATGCAGCTGAAGCTGGTAAAGCGACTTAGCTATTTATTAAATAAAAATGATCACTAAAATTCTATGCAGCTGAAGTACCTCAAACTTGATACGACGTTTCAATAAATGCTAAAATAGACTAACGAAAAGTACTTTTCCATATTTCCCTTTCGTGAAAGCGGGATTATTTTTTATTGTCAATGAAGGAGGGGTTGTTGAATCATGAAACAAAACTCAGAAGGTCAAATATGCATCGACACAAATAAAAAATATTTACTTTAACCACTGCAATTAAGTTTTAAATACTTGTATAATACTAGGAGTAGTTCACGACAGTAGTCGAATAACGGATTTCAATCTACGACGAATCGCGATCCGTACCGAAACGACGAACGTCGTCACGTATCCGTTGGATTGATTATAAGATATTGATACATAATATATGTGTCAAATTATTCACTTAGCATGTGGTGATTGTGCTCGTTTGCCACCTTTATTTTATAAAAAAGAAGTAATCATCATAATCCTCATTGAAACGTATGGCCTGAATATATGTCTAATTCTATATGTCTCAATCTTTTATGTTACTCACTGAAAGGAAAAGGTATCAAAGACAAAATATATGCTTATTGGAAAAACATTTTCAATAAATTTTGTCGAATCTGGAATGCGGCTGCGTAGGTAATTGTAATAGCGTCGAGTGCAATGCATGAATTATGTGAGGCATTAGTGGTTTATTAATAGGCAAAATTGGGCTGAATTTTAAATACTTCCTTAATATTAACTGAATAATTGAATTAAATTTGTGTTACGTTGTTATGGTGTTACGTTGTTTTTATAGAATAAGGATCATAAGCGAGCACACAGTTCACCTGATGGTAACCTTAATCACGCTATTGAAGTTTCAAGCCGGTATAATATATAGAACAGCTTCGTACTACTATACAATTTGTTGACCACTCTACACTTTGCGCAAAGGGAAAAACAATATAGATGTGGCGTTTATGAAAGAAAAAACATCGGCTCATATTACATTGAGAGCGAACAGCGTGGACGATGTCGCAGTGCTCCATGGTTATCTACATCGTACTTCATTGCAAAGGGAGGACACGTTTAAAGCATATATTTTCAAATATAAGGATCAGCTGAGGTTACTTTAGTAATAGCCTGTAAACGACTTACTGCTGGAGACAGCTCCTCTTGTTTTTGATAGTAATCCTAACTACTAACAAAGGCTCCAAAATTTTCAGAAGTTGTACTATTAAATATTGCTAAAATACCAGGACTATTATATTTAGACGAGTGGACTAACTGTAAGTAGCAGCAGGTTTATATCAAAGGAAACATGTAAAGGCCAAGATGAGAAAAATATATGTCACACCCACATCAACCTGTAGTCATTATATTATAACAACCCCTTTTTAATATCGAAAAGTGAAGTTAAAAATAACTATACAGGTAGAAATCTGAAAAAATATCTAGTAGCGTAGTAAATATCAAGCATCTACTAACTATATGTAAAGCTGAAAAGTAAAAGGACAATAGTATATAAGGTTATTTAATACACGTAAAAGCTTAAAAAAACAACAGAGTGCGATTAGGGGCATGACCGACGGTTTTACACACTTTCCGAGGGCGAAACACCACCAACTTAATTACTCATGGCTACTTCTGAGAATTTCTTTACAGAAAACCCCAATAACTGATTTTAGCCGAACCAGGACTCAACATCGGACCACATGATCAGCAGTCGCGCTTACGGCCACTAGGACAAAGTCAAAAAAACCCAAAAAAACCCCCAACGCATATTAATAGGACCGAATGATCCGCCGCCCACACATCCCACAAAGGAACACCCCCCGCTTCTTTTCAAGGCCATACCCTTCACGACAATCAAAGCCGGGGAGCGATGGGTTTCGTTTAATGAGTGAAGAACTGGAAATCCTTCCTACCAGTACCGATGCACGCTAAACTAATCCCTAAGAGTGGTATAATCTTTATCATCATCGCTGAATCTCTTCAAAAGTCAACTGCTGAACAAATACTTCCCGTAAGAAATGCCACAAATCACGATTTCTTGCATCTTTTACCTGGTTGTCAATTTGCATGTATCTAGTGGGGAGCCGTCCAACACTTGCTAAAGTAAAGTAAATACATGATAGAGCCACGCAACGGCTATATTATGGTTGTAGCACGAATGGGTTGACTCAACTGGGGTAGGACCACGCTCTCACAGAATAACAGCGTAAAATTGTAGCTTAATGCTGATGTGTTTCTTATAGTGAGTGTTGAGAAGAAACGAGGCATTCCAATTAAGTTCTCATAGGCGAAAACACATGTGCAGTTTGATACTTAATCAAGGATAAATGTAAATTTCTATGAGCCACAGCATCTTTTTATGGTCAGGTGGACTGTGTTACACTTAATCTATTAAAAATTATTTACATGTACGAGGCTGCCACACAACCTTTTTTCTTCATCGGTTGTCGGTTCTTCGAGCTATAAATATGATCTATTGCTATTTCAAGAAATTCCGTTGGACTATGTCGGTTACTCTGGATTACATATATCCTTATTTCAAAGTCTATCGTCCAGAGAAATCCCGAGCATAGTCTTCTCCATAGCTTGCTGAGCAAGCTTGACCGTGTTTTGGTGATAACGTACGTTTTGATTCTTAACTAAGGATAGCTGTAGGTGTCTGGGGACCACACAACCACCATCGGATGGACTGTGTGTTCGTTTTTAATTCTTTCCTCTTTAGTTTGTCACTCTAACTTCTATGTACTCGTAAAAAAGCCAGTTGACACATTTTAAAGAGGCCTACATCCAATAGTGTAGTCCAATAACTCACTCATAAAAAGTTGTTCGTAAAGTAATAATAATAGTAAACTTTAGCTTTATAAAATACGTTATACAGTAAGCCGGGAATTTGAATATTATGAAAGCAAAATTAACATGACAAGTAGAAATATGTCAAAAACAAAATATTTCGGAGTAGGGATAATCTTTAAAGAAGCTTCATTCGTCTAAATTTGTGATTCGGAGAATACTTTTTCATTCGTAGGGAATGAATACAAAATTGAAATTTACATGCCTATATTACATTGTTTTTTTTTTCTATTACAAACCCGATCTTTATTTTTTTCCGCTTTGTACAATAACATACACAACGTTACTGTCCAAGCCCATCAAAAGTCTACTGCTGAACATAGTTGCCACGCTTGGCAGGCAGGTTGGCAACCACAGATTATTTTTATTTAAAGTTGTTATTAGGAATACGCTGCTCCTCATATGGTTTGTTTCCCTCGTCACCTTTTACGATAACTATGTGATGACAATGACCCACTCTAACTTTTGAACCATAAGTTTAGAAAACATGCAAAAATTCTGAAAAGTAGAACTTTATAAGGACTTTCTAGGAAAATCATTTTGAACTTGGATGGAAACAACAGTACCCTCTACCGGGAGCAGTTGCAGGAGCGCGAACATAATGGATACCCACCTTTAAACTCATAATTGGGAACACTTATTGTGACGGACGGGAAACTACGGAACCCTACACTGAGCGTGGCCCGACGCGCTCTTGGCCGGTTTTATTTTTCATTTTTTTTCGTTTGGTGGGGTGACAAACTAGCACACAGTCTACCTGATGATTAGTGATGAGATGGGCCACAGTAGCCCATAGACATCAACTTCTACCCTCAATTACGAATCCTCGTTTCCAGTCAAAGGGTCTCCACATATCTACACTCACCACACGAAATACAGCAGTATTAAGGTGTTATTTTACGCTGGTATTCTATGAGAGCGTGGTGCTTCCCCGGTCGAGCCAACACATTTGTTCTACAACGATAATAAAGGTACAGCGTGGCTCTACTACGTATAATATATAAATTGACTTCTGTTACTATTTGTAACCGAGATACAACTTTCAAAACTGTACTCGACATAATATCATCCCTATAAGCAAAACTCTAAGCTGTTAATATGACAGAAAGACATTTGTGTTTTTCTTCCATTACAGCCAATGCAAGTCCACTGCTGACTAGATTGCCCCATAGGAAGGGTTTTGCCACAGTCGCCACGCGTGGCAGGCGGTGTGGCAACCTCAATTTTTATTATTATTTTGAGTTGTTATTAGTAAGCCGCTGCTGCCCAACTCCTGTATTAGTTTCCCTACCGAGGTGGTATCACGATCTCACAGACAGAAGACCAGCGTGAAGTAGAAGCCTGCTTTTTATCTAGTGCATTTTGTCTGGTGAGTGCAGGTGGCCGGTGGCCTAATTGCCCCCCCCCCCCTAACATGGTAGCGGAGTCAAATAGATCCCATCGGTGGATACCGTGAAACCAAAAAATTATTAGAGCTGGTACACTATTCGGGGAGGAATTTTGTAACTTATCCATTTACGTATTTTTCTTCCGTTTTAGCAGTCGCTGGTAATATAGAGATCTCGGACCATCACTTTGTATGATCGTGTGATTTTGTCTGCGGTTTGCGGTGTGGTGACAACGCCTCCACAAGTTTTTTTATCATATGCGTATATAATATTCTTGTTTTTTATAATTCAGTTGTTTTATTTAGTAAGAGTGTGGAGTTTATCAGGTGGTAACTCTTTTTTCCTGGGCATGCGTCTGGGTATGTCCCCTCCCTCCCTCTTACTCATTCCTGCCGCCAAATAGCAATGAGTGCACTGCTGTATTCCTTTCGGGTGTAAAAAGTTAGTATAATTACAGACATTTAAGTCCTCAGAGTCCTCAGGGGTGACAACGTATAATGATTCCTTGATGTTTGAAGTCGACTGCAGGTGTCCATGGACTGCAGCAGCCACGTACCATCAGATGGACGGTAAGTTTATTTGTCACTTCATTTAACAAAAAAGTGTCAGGCTTACAAACAGCCCACCTGATGGTAAGGACCTCTTCGAGGACTAAGAATATAATCACTGACCACATAGCACACCAACAAGCTGCTCTTTGTTATGTTATTTTGCGAAAGGGTCGAACTAAGTCCTTCGGGCTGTAGTTATTATACAGCTGTAGTACACCGTAACCCAGATGCCAACGCATCACCTTTTTGATTCTTAATCAAGGATAAATGTAGTCTACAGGCCACAGCGTAAACTTGCCAACAGGTGGCCTGTTAGCTCGTGAATCAGGTAGATTCCACGAAATATTTATATATAATTTATGGTACAAAATGACCAATATTCACGAAAGAACATTAGACTTGAAGGTAATGTTATATTTAAGTCGGGAAATATTTACATAAGCATCAAATAAACATTGGCAAAAAGTACAGGTCTTTTGATATCTACGATTTGAGAATATTTGATCAAATTAACGAATATGGACAACGTAAATTTTTAAAGGTATTAATTATGCTTTAGTAATTTATGTCTGTTACTTTTTACTCGTAAAATTAAAATAATGTAAAAAGTAAAATAAGAAGCACCGATAACGGATCTCAAGTTGTTTTTGCGTTCAAGGAACGGAAGAGAACGTAAACTTAATTACTTCGCAAATATTTATTAGATTTTCTTTAATAACTGAATAAATACATATATATATATATATATATATATATATATATATATATATATATATATATATATATATATATATAAAGGCTGTTGCAGCTCCGGGGTTAAGAGATCGGATGTAAAGTCGATTTCACTGTACGCGTGCAACCCAGGTGCGATCCCCGCCGGCACAAATTAAATTTGCTGAGTTATCTAAGTGCACGGCAGTGAAGCAAAAACCGAAAAAGAAAATGTTTTGAAGGCAGGTGTGGTCCGCCAACTAATCGAGGCAGCGTGGTGTCTATTTATTTACTTTAAAAACTCTTACCAAAATTGTGTACCAAAAGCGTTGGAATAAAATGTATATGAAATTGAAAATACATATAAAAAATTAAATGTGAATTACCCGTATATAAAGTAATGGTGTAGAATATTTACCATCCCTTATTCTTATACCTTTTATGATGGTGACAGAGGGAACAAGTCAGGAGATGGCTGGCAGCGTCTTCCTAAACTAGAAAATAAAAACAGTGCGGTTGCCAATCAGGCTGCCTAGCGTAGCAACTGTGGCAAATACTCCCCGTATGAAGCAATCTATGCGGAGGTCTGTCTTCAACAATGGACTTTGATAGACAGCAGTGGTCATGGTCTCAAACTCAAACGTAATTAAGGAAATAACAAAGGTATTTGGTTAAATAGGTATCAATGCGAAAAATGACATTTTTTGTTGTGAATTATCTGTCTGAAGTTTGGAGTAAAATTGGTGCAAGCTATTGACATTAAATCCTGGAGATGTTCAGTAGTAAGTCGAGATCGAAATTTATTCTTAATGAACTTCATCTTCGAAAATGCTGCTTCACAAATATATGTCGATCCAAACAAAGTAAGAAGTTTCAAAGCTAATTTTTGTAATTCTGGATATTTATTACCACACACAAATTTTATCCAGAACTCTTCACTTGAAACTTCCGATTGTTTGTGATTTAAAACTGTATTTTCTTGGAAATCGATCATTTCCATCTGCAGAGTAGCTTTATCACTTCCGAAAACAATTGCAGCTTCATTGCTCCATTCACCATCAGGATGCAGAGAGTAAATGCTGCTGAGGATTTCTACAACATTCTCAATTTTCTTAAAATCTGCAAACCTTTTTTGAAATTCCGATTTAAGATCCGTAATGAACGTCTTGAATCGGCCGACGTCAGTCTCGTTGTCACTGCTGATTATTTTATTTAAATTGGTATATTTTATTAATATTATTTAATTGGAATTGGTGTAGGCATTCATTTCCAAGATCATTAATAAAGAGATCAAGTTTTCGAGAAAAACTTTTAACGTCTGACATGAGCTCGCATATCAGCTTTCCCTTGCCTTGAAGTTTAAGGTTCAGGTCATTGATATGTTTAAAAGTATCAGTTAAGAAAGCAATGACAGCAACATTTTCTTTTTCGTTTAGAAAACTTAAGTAAGCGTTTGCTGAAGTCTGATCACTGTTAAAAAGATATGTCTTCAAGTGTTCTAAAATGCTGAAGAATCTTTCTAAAACGCAACCTTTACTTAACCATCTCACATTATTATGCAACAGTAGATCGTCATATTGTGCATCAACTTCTTCAAGAAATGATTTCAATTCACGGTGTTGCAATGATGATTTAGCACGAAGAAAATTTACTATTTTTATCACTTCTTGCATAATACGCTCAAAATTATGATTGAGGTTGCAGCAAAGCACAGTTTGATGAATAATACAATGGTAGGAAATCAAATTTTCGTTACATCTCTCATAGCTTCTCAACAGGTGAACTAGTCCTTTTTTACTCCCAACCATAGCTGGCGCACCGTCAGTAGTTACCGATAAGAGCTTCTTCAAGTCTAACTCATCTTTTTCAAAATAATCCATCACTGCTTTGATGATGTCTTCTCCTCGGGTTCTTCCTAAGAGCGGCAAAAGAGCCAATATCTCCTCAACAAAAGTTTCTCTCGTTTTGTCCAGGTAGCGTACAAAAATAATTAACTGTGCCGTATCAGTGACATCGCATGATTCATCCATAGCCAAGGCATAATAGTTTGCATTATTTAACTGCCGTTTCAAATCAAAATGATTTTCTTCTGCCAAAACGTGTGTATTTCTAGTGCTAGTAGAAGCAGATAACGGAATCCGTCGTATCGTCTCAACAACATCCTTTTTGTTCTCAAATAAAGCATTACCCGCCTCAAGAAAGCATTCTTTAACTACGTCAGCATCAGTAAATAGTTTCATATGCTTAGCCAGAGTCCAAGAAATACGTAAAGAAGCCTCACCACATTTTTCCTGTTCAGTCATTGAGCGACTTATGATCTGGGTCGAAGACGAGTAACTTGATAGTAAACTTGCAATTTTAGACTTACGCTGATCACTACCAAGTGGAAAGTTTCCAGCAAATGATTTGTGTTTAGTATCGTAATGTCGTTTTATATTCGAGCTTTTAATTAACGCCACTGTTTGGTTACAAATCAAGCACATTGGTAACGCTCCAGCACGATTTGGCAGCGTAAAACAATATAAATCGGTCCATTCCGGCAAAAACTGTCTATTTTCATCTTCAACTTTTCTTTTTTTCGGTTCCATAGTCAAAACTCGCTATAAACAGCCAAAACTCGCTATTGTAAACAGGTAGGTACTTATACTCGTAAAGTAAGCAAGCAAAAGTCCTTCGCTCAAAATTAAAACAAAACACTTACCTCCCGGCGGCTGGCAGAGCGATCACGTGATGAAACCCTGCCCTCGCGACACTTGCCGCAATCCGCGAACTCTTTCTCGCTCGCTCGTTACTTCGCCCGGCCGTTTTCAAATTGACGTCATCAAAGATAATGCCGGGGATACATTTTTATTAAATTACGTACAGCTCGCGTCAATCTTTTTGGAGCCAAGGAAGTTATTTATATCGGAAGTAGTCTTTAGTGTAAGGACTGTGTTCTCGCGGGTCCGCACAAAATGGGACGGCGGTCCGGATGCGGACCGCGGTCCGCCATTTGGCGACCCCTGGTCTAGAGTAATAAGTATTTGTTTTAAAATAATTGGTTAGTTTTCCGTCTTCAGCTGGTCCAAACCCTCTCTTCATACATTTTGGACATTTTGCAGGTGAATATCATGATTTTTTAAATTATGATTTTTTTGGTCTTTTTGTACCGTGTGTGTAATTCTTTTAGTTAAAGTTTAAGTGGTAGAGCCATGCTGCAGTTATATTGGTAGTATAGTTGTAGCACGAATGGGTGGGCTCAACCGGGGAAGGACCACGCTCTCACAGTATACCAGCGTAAAATAGTAGCTTCATGCTGCTGTGTTTCGTATGGTGGGTGTAGAGAACTGGAGACCCTTTTTATTGGAAACGAGGCATTCCATCTTAAACTTCACGGGTGACAACACATCTGCATTTTGATTCGTAATCGTGGATGGATGTAGATGTTTATGGGCCACAGCAACCACTTACCATCAGGTGGACTATGTGCTCGTTTGTCACCCTATTCTATTTAAAAAAAAACTACATTTAAGGATTCATTAAAGCATCCATAAAGTCAATGAATATAGTTGGGACAAGACCGTCTTTCGTAGCAGATATAATAATAATATAATAAATTTATTTATTTACCAAAAACACTCGTTTATAACCTGATTTATTAAGGCATTCATTTAATTACGATATTAATATATTTATGTACATATCGAAAATATTGTTTATTTGAAATATGAACCAGCAGTGAATTACAGTAATTAGTTGGTACTTATAATACACATATAATGTGTCCGGTAAGTTGAGACTAGTTGATTAATGTGATAATAATACTGACTAACCAAATGAGGATTATTTACTTGTAGCGATTTTGTCAACACATGATTAAGGCTTATTTTGATTCCCTTAGTCTTTATGTAGGGTTATATTTCCATCCATCCATTTTAGAATATAAAATCCACTGCTGAACAAAGATCACGCTCATATCATTTCCTCTTTGCCATATTTGCTACGCTTGGCAGGAGGGTTAGCAAACCCAGTTTTTTATAATTATGAGTAGTTATCACAAAAATATCCCAACCGGTATTTTGGTTTTCCTCTGTCGCCTCTTACGACACCCACGGGACGATATGGGGTAGTGGATATTGTTACGCGGCCACTATACGGTTAATTCCTTAATAAATATAAATTTTATAATTAAATCGACCACAGCGCTACCTATCGGTTTTCTTTTTTTAGTACTAAACTAACGTAAATACTTTTTTTATTAAATAAAATAATAATCAAAATATTGACGCGTTGACATCTCCGAGGAAAAATATAGAATCGTTTCCTGTAAAAAAGGGAGCACGTTATTCTATATTTCCCAGACAAAAAACAGCAGCATTGAGCTGCTATTTTACACTGGTATTTATGAGATCGTGGTCCTACCCTAGAGCCGACCTATTCGTGCCACAACCATTATATAGCTGCAGGATGGTCTACCACGTATGTAAATGAGTAATTTGTACTATAAATATATAAATAACATTTGATAAATAACCTAATTACCATATCTCTTTAATTATTTGAAAACGGACAGTAATAAAATTTATTTTAATGAATTAAGAGCGGCGGTAGCTCAGGGGTAAGTACTCGCCTTAAGAAGCGTAAAGTAGACGAGGAAAACGATTTTCAACTCCTTTGGCGCCAATATAATTTTTTACTGCAATTGAAATACAGATTTACGTTCTCAGCGGTGGAATAAAACGTCATGATGAAACCTGCATGCTTTAGTTATAAATCGGGTGCTTGTAAAATCTTCCAACGTGCATTTATGTAGCACGGCGGACTCTAAGTTGCCCTAAAAGTTTTTAGGAAATAAGAGGAGTTCTATGCCCAGCTGTGGGATGTGTATACGCATTCTGACGTTAGAATATTTCTTCTTACGGGAAATTCTTGTTTATTTGAATGACATCAGATTAATCTTAACTTTTTTTTGGGATTTTTTTGTGAGATTTAGTCCATTTATTCAACCAATACAAAATTTTGTAAAAACTAACAGGTTCCATAAAAATATTCTAATATTTTGTCATTATACATTTTTTGTGTTGGATTAAATAAAAATAAATCATAAAGGATGGACTTAATATATGGTCCTATTCTAGTCAACATTGAACGTATTGAAATAAATTAAAAATGGTATAGATTATACAACTGATACTACAAAATACAAGAGTGTTGAAAAAAGTATATTATATTTCATATGTACTAGAGATGTTACAGAACATAACCTCGCATATAATTTAATTCACATTTGCAAATAAAAATGCCTACTTTTGAAATTTCACTCAATAATTAATTGAATTTTTTTCAATTAACAATCTCGAAAGAATAAATTATTTAATATCACACTGGTACTTTCGATTATATACAAACATAAAACAGGAGATGGTCGATAGTACTATCCCATAATAACGAACTTGGCCAACTATGAACCAATGAAGGAAATGAAACGAAACCAATTTTATTTTTCAATATAATCACCATGAATACTATCACACTTCTGACATCTGTGAATCAACATCTCTAAACCTTTATAAAAATAATCACATTTTTTATCCTCAAAATGACTGAAGACGGCCGCCTGCAACTCTTCATCGCTTGAAAATTTTCTTCCTCTTAAGTCCCGCTTTAAATTTGGAAATAAATAATAGTCGGACGGGGCCATGTCTGGACTGTAAGGTGGATGTTGAACTTCTGTGAACCCGCATTGACGAACTGCATCCTTCGAAACACCAGCGGTATGAACAGGGGCGTTGTCATGGAGCAACAGGACACCTTTAGACAGCTTGCCTCTTCGTTTTTCCTTTATCTTGTCTCGTAATTTATATATTAAAGAAGCATAATATTCGCCGTTCACGACTGTATTACGTTCTTTAAAATCCACCATCAAAGTGCACGATAAACGTACTATTTAATGCAACAAAACATGTCGCGTTGAACTATATCAGGCTAGTTCATTATGGAACCGCCTGGTATATAACAAGCAAAAGTTATAAACAACTGCGGTTATTCACACACTCGCCAAGCGTGGCAACTAAAACTTGTCCTTTGTTCACCAGCTGACTTACAAATGAAACGGATGGATGGTAATATACAGTTATGGCGTAGTGGAAATTCTTACACCACCACCACTACAGGGTATATGTGTTTTTAGAGGTGTCAGAGGAAAGTAGAAAGAAGAGATGGACAGCAGCACTAGATGGGCTTTTACGTGGTAGAGCCGTACTGCAGCTATATTAGTGGTACAGCTGGAGCATGAATGGGTCGGCTCGAACGGGAAAGGACCCCGCTCACGCAAAATACCAGCGTTAAATAGCAGCTTAGTGCTGCTGTGTTTCGTATGGTGTCCGTAGAGAACCAAAGATTCCTTTTTCTGGAAACGAGGCATTTCATCCTAATCCTCACGGATGACGACGCTTCTGTATTTTGATTCGTAGTCAAGGATAGATGTAGGTGTCTATGGGCCACAGCAGCTACTGGAAAGTGTGCAAGTTTGTCACCTTTATCCTATCAAAAAATCTTCAAGATAACAACTCAACATTGAACCAAAAACAGCAGTGGCCAATCAGCTCGCCTGGCGTGTCAACCATGTTGAAATTCTCCTTCTGAGGTAGTCTATGGGGGAGGTCAATGTCCAGCGGTAAATTTAGTGTCCTGTATGAAATATACAGTTCATTAAATGTATTTTGCTGTATTAATAGTAACGTTTAGATACGCAACAACTGCATACAGAAGTTACTGCTTTTAGTAATATGACTATCATAGACACAGGCGTGCATGTAGGGGACGAGATACACCGGATTCATACATTTTGATAAGCTTGGGAACGCATTTGTATGCAAATATGAGAGCAACATGCACGCGATGCATGCTGCTGTTTTTATTTGGAATGTTGTTTGCTCCTGGAAAACTTGTTTTTGCGTTCACGTCAGTGTTTCGCGAATTTCACTTTTTGGTCGGTAAATGTAGCAATGGAATATATTTTCTGCGTTTTTAGGTTCTTTTAACTCAATTTCTGCGTAAATTCGAAATTTTAGTAAACGTTATAGACTATACAAGGTTATTTTTCAAAGAGTAACCAAATTTTTAACTTAAGGTGAAATATATAAATAATGATATACCAATGTTGCAGTTTTTTAAAATAATAATTTTATATTTTATACGTGGTAAAGCCATGTTGCCGTTATATTAGTAGTATAATTGTAGCACGAATGGGTCGGCTCGACCGGGGAAGGGAACCAATCTCACAGAATACAAGCGTAAAATAGTAACTTAATGATGCTGTGTTTCGTATGGTAAGTGTAAGGAACCGGAGACCCTTATAACTGGATACGAGGCATTCCATCTTAGTCCTCACGGGTGACAACGCATCTGCATTTTGATTCGTAATCAAGGATAGATGTAGATATCTATGAGCTACAGAAACCACTTAACATCACGTGATGCTGATGTCATGGACTATGTGATCACTTGTCACCCTATCCTATAAAAATACGAATAAATAAGGCGTCTACTTTTATTTGAAATTATCCCAAGTTGAATGTGATTTATGGACAACAACGTTTTCGCCTACGGATCAAACAGTAAAATTAGTGCAGTTAAAATCAGTTAAAATAATGCATCACCCCGCATTTTGAGACAGAATGTTTGAGATGTTTTTAATTAATTTTTCGTCATCATTTGCCGTTATTCCTTATTCTGAACCTTCACTGCAAATTTGGCCGGTTATTGCAAAATAACACTGTATATTACATATTGTTGGGAATTACGAGTAGCTTTCTCTCACATTTCTGAAAGCAGAATTTCACCACGACTCTGCTGCAGTGCGTATTGCCAGACTTCATATCTCTTCAAAATATTTATATTCCTTAAACATGCAGAATTCCTCATGATGTTTTCTTTCACCGTCGAATAGGTGGCAAATTAGTATTTGCAAATTTTT
Organism: Parnassius apollo; assembly: GCA_907164705.1. Taxonomy (NCBI): domain Eukaryota; kingdom Metazoa; phylum Arthropoda; class Insecta; order Lepidoptera; family Papilionidae; genus Parnassius; species Parnassius apollo. The sequence continues at coordinate 31,752 of CAJQZP010000285.1, forward strand.
GGGCTACTTGTGTGCCGTGAAATTTACGACTTTTGTCCAAAAAATAATTTAATATTGGATCAAATACGCCCAGTATGTAAAAATAAAATATTAAGTACATACCAGCGTTTTGCAACTGCCAATCTCATTTGTATAAGACCGCACCCGCTATCTTATAAATTAAAATGGCGATGGAATGATGGCGGAAATTGTTTCCAAGTATGATTATCATCATATATTATTACAGCTATCTACATACACTGCTGGACAAACGGCTATTTTATTGTTAAAAAAATTCGGTCCTGAGACACCTGCATCGGAGGCCGTCATACACCGTTCCCACACATCTAAATAGGCTTTACCCAAATTATTGAAATGGATATGGCATTACCAGCGCAGTGTAGAAACATTCTATCTCCTCTGCATGCTGTCTTCTATCTGCTATTTCAGCAGGCATAATATGGACAAATTTCCCGAGAAATACATCGTTTGGGTTTAACTAGTAAGGGTAACAATCGAGCAAACAGTATACTTCATGGTAAGTGGATTCTGTAGCCCTTACCCACCTTCTACATCTTTCCTCGATTAAAAATCAAAATGTAGGTATATGGTAATGTTAATAAATAAATAAAAAATGGACCATTTGGTCTAAAATTAGAAATGTCTATATAGTGGATTCTTATAAAGTAAAAGAAAACATTGGGTATTGTTGGTAAAGGGATTCATTAATCATTACACTATCTTCCTTTATTTATAAGAAGTCTACAAAGAAAAATGCTAAGAAGCTTTCGTAATACACCGATAGTTTGCGAAATCCCCTGTAGGAATGTTTTTTTCTCACCATGTGGCTGCTTGAGGGCATGACACATGACACATGTCACCCGGGGGTGTCGTGAGGGGTGACAAAGAAAGAAACAAGGGATTGGTAGTAGCACCTTACCAATGACAAAATTATGGTAACTAACCCGCCTGGCATGCGTAGCAATTGTTGCAAATATCCTTCTAATATTAAGTTAAATGCTGATTATTTCCCAAAATGCTACCCCATAAAATCTGCCTTTTAGTGCCATGGCTCTTTGGTCCCATTTGTTGCGTCACGGGTACGAGGGCGGTATCTAACCAGATAATCAGTTGTAAAAGGAAAACAACGACCTTATTGATTTAACTGAATCACTATGTTTCATAGAAACAGAAATAGCTATGGAATATAGTATGAAAAATGTAGCGTCAAAAGTGTGAAATATTTGGTATTGCGGTAATCAATTCACCTGTAAAGCGTGATAAACATTATTATCAAGGCAAATCATCCTTGCATCAAGGGAGATCCGTGTCCAGCTGTGGAATTTTACGTGCTGAAGAAAAAGAACAATAATCACCGTTCAATTTAGAACTCTAAATATTGCGTTTTACGTCACAAATTCCCACTTTTCTACGAATACAATGCTAGCTTAATGAGAGCCTGGGTCAATCCATGTTCTGTTAATTTATGAGTTGACCGTGGCTCATTTGCACATAGTCGTCACGCCTGCGTACGTTTTTGATGCCTCTATACTATACTGTAAAACGATATTTTAAAAATTTTCTTTGGACTTAAAAATAGATCTAGAATAAATTAAGCCCTCATGTTTAATTACGAACGATGGTTCCGAACTCATTAAAATGCATGAACTAACGCTCGTTGGCGATGTTCAGGATTATGGTTGTGGTAATATGGATTTACGAGATTCTCGTATAATATTATGAACATTTTTGAAAGGGTACATATGCTATATATTAAAACTTTTTAACAGTTTTTTATGAAGTGGAAATGTCAGACAAACTTACTTTCCATACTAACTTAGTATAATGATAACAAACATAGAACGCTAACAGCGTCAACCTGGGGGCCACAGCTTTACTTATCTTACCGTCACCGTTACAGCCTATTTTAGTCCACTGTTGAACATAGGCCTACCTCATGGATTGCTAAATATAATATGGGGGAATAGTTGCCACGCTTGGCAAGTGGGTGGGCAAGCACAGTTTTTTTTAATTCGTTAGAAGGAAGACGCTTATTTAATTACGGCTTATCGTTACACGGGATGATATAGGCTAATGGATATTCTTACACCGCCACTACACGGTAAACCTCTCTTACTCACAGTGTTTATCATTCAAACAGGAATACAGCAGGGTACATTACAGGGTATTTGGCCGCAGAAATAGGTATGATAAAAGAATGGCAACCAACCAGGTGGGCTACCATCTAATAAATGCTCATTTCATAACTTTTTCGCAAGCAAGATTATAAAATAACCACATATTAATTATACCTGATGTAAAATGGGTGCTATGGTCCATAAACACATAGAGTTGTAGAGATGTGTCAATGTTAACCAAGTGGTAACACGTGGTCTTCCACCCGTCCATCCGACCCATTCATGCTACAACCGTGATAAATAAGACATTTAATACCGACAATAATATATAATATCATATTTGTATATTATATTCGGTTATATTTTTACTTTGCTTTTTATTTGTACAGAAGGAGCAACAATTTGTTTAGTTTTTAATGTGTAATTATTATTAAATTTTATTGCAGTTCATACAAAATTACGATTTGAATATAGAGCATTCAGCTACTCTTTTCCACTCAACTGCGGTACATATACCGCACTTTAATCAGTCCAGTCACTCGCTAGGCTCTTGTAGAGTTGTCACGTGTTGTGTTGATTT